>CAUYQG010013148.1:0-26166 GCA_963574415.1 Tarsius wallacei | reverse complement strand
TGTAAAGGTCTTTCACATTTCTGGTTAGGAAGATTTTTTTGTGGCTATTGTGAATGGGATTGTGTTTTTTATTTGGGTTTCTGTTTGTTTATTATTGGTGTAAAGAAATACGATTGTCTTTTGCACATTTATTTTATACCTGAGATTTTGCCAAAGTCCTTCATCAGTGCAAGGAGGCTTTTGACAGATTCTCTTGGGTTTTCAAGGTACACAATCATGTCATCGGCAAAGAGGGATAACTTGACTTCCTCTTTTCCTATTTGGATACCCCTGATTGCCTTCTCTTTTCTGATTGCTCTAGCTAGGAATTCCAACATTATATTGAACAGGAGGGGAGAGAGTGGGCATCCTTGTCTTGTTCCAGTTTTCAGGAGAAATGGTTCCAATTTTTGTCTGTTTAGGAGTATGCTAGCTGTGGGTTTCTCATAGATGGCTTTTACTATTTTGAGGTATGTTCCATGTATGCCTAGATGTTCGAAGGTTTTTATCAGGAAGGGGTGCTGGATTTTATCAAAAGCTTTTTCTGCATTTAATGATATAATCATGTGGTTTTTGTTCTGACGTCTGTTGATGTATTTAATTATATTTATTTTCTTGCAAATGTTGAACCAGCCTTGCATCCCAGGGATGAAGACTACTTGGTCATGATGGATGATTTTTGAGATGTGTTGTTGAATCTGGTTTGCTAGGATCTTGTTGAGAATTTTGGCATCTATGTTCATCAAAGATATTGGCCTGTAGTTCTCTTTCTTTGTAGGGTCTTTACCTGGCTTGGGTATTGATGTGGTGTTAGCTTCATAGAAGGATTTGAGGAGGGTTCCATCTTTCTCAATCACCTGGAATACTTTCAGTAGGATTGGTATCAGCTACTCCTTAAATGTCTTATAGAATTCTGCTGGAAAGCCATCTGGTCCAGGGCCTATTTTTGTAGGTAGTTTTCTTATTACATAGTCAATTTCCTTGATTGTTATTGGTCTATTTAGGGTCTTTCTATGCATTTTATTATAAAAAATTTATTTTTAAAAAAATTCTTAAGTGTGAATTCTAGCAACAGAAAATAAAAACCACATAATACATTTATCATAATCTGGTCAGTTCCTGAAATCAAGGGGATTTGTAAGTACATACAAATGTTTTCTGAAAGTTTGTTTTGAAAATTACAAACGTTACAAAAAATGTGAAAGCAATGTTTTTCAAGGAAGATCCTTTTTCAATTATCTTTTCTCTTTATTTTAATATGGCATAATGACATTTAAGAGAATAGATATATATATTATTTCATCATGGCATGAAATAAATGTATAAATCATTTTATCATGGAATGAAATTAGACTCCGTTTATAAAAATAAAGTAGTGAAAAAAGTAAAAATGTGTCAGATGACTCATAAATGTAATTAATTGTGGAAATTTCAATATAAAGGGACACATAAATGTAAGAAAGTTGTGGAAAAAAATCCCAAAATAAACTCCTTAAGCTCACAGAGAGTTACATTTTGAGATTTTCAGCAACCATAAAGAATTAGTGATTGACTCTGGTATATAAAAACTTACCTAGCTGTTTTTGTGTGTGTGTGTGATATATTTTATAAATATTAAAAAAGACTAGTCAATTACTCTACTGTAAGGTAAGCAGTACCTAAACTTTCAAAGAGTTATATGTATTTTTCAAAACTTCCACTTCTTGTAGATTAAAGAGTACTCAGAGCAGACTCATCATGAAGCAGATTGCAGTGTATGTCACTCCGTTTGGACTTTTTCCCAATGAATTTAATTACTAAAGTGCCCCGAGCATATTTGCTTTTACATTCTTGGTTTGGCAAATAAGTAGCACCATTGGTTTAATAAACATGATGATAGTTCTCCCTCAGTTCATCACTTTAGAACTTCAGACACTAAAATATAGTCTTCAAGTTCAAGCTTATGCTAGTATTTCATAAATCAAAGGCATTCTCCAACATTCTGTACAGTGACAGCGCAGAGCCTGGAACATATTAAACAATCATAAAAGTGAAGCAATACCAAAAGAATGGTCATATGCTAGAAAGTTAAGACATTTTGCTTGAGAAAATGAAGGATGCCAATTTAAGAAAAGTACTCTCAAAGATTTTAAAGTGTAATAGTCATATTGACTTGTAGTATCAGAAACTCAAATCATGGGCATTACAACTAATTTTAAATTTTCTTAATTTTTTATCGCATTTGTTTTAGTGCAGTTCTTACTTTGTGTCATTTGTATTCCTAGATTGTATACATTTTTAATTAGTGTTGCTATCTAGCTACCTTTATTATGGTCTTTGGTTATCCTAATTATCTTCTTTCAACCATTATCAGCCTTTTAAATTTTCTTTGATGTCAGTTTGAAAAGTGACAATAGATTTAGGGTTAACTATGGTTTTAGCCATTTTGATTACACACTTTACCTTTTGACTTTCTGGAAACCATGTGACCCTCACTTAAAACCTTGCATAATTACCTATCCAATTTTCTTATCTCCCTCTTCCTTTATATGTTTTTTTTCCCCCTTAAAGTTCTGAGTGCAATGTAACTGTGGTCATTGCCAAAGTCGTAGTAACCTTGTGAAGATTCTTCCCATAGTTTCTATAAGATAACATTGCTTTATCTCAGTGTCATGTCATTCCTAAAACTATTGTCATGCCCTTTTTATTCTTTGGCGAAGTGTTAATTAACTTGGCCAACTTTTCCTTTCATTCATTATTTGACACAGAATAAGACCCACATGAAGAGTTCAATACATATACTTTATTATGTAGTTTGTTTACTTGTATACAATCCTTTTTTATCCCATGAAAGTTTTTACTGCATTCAGAATCTTTCCACTTCTTAAAAGGAACATAGTCACATTTACATGAAAAAAGTTGAATTCCATGGGAGAAATTTTAGATTCTAAATGCATATATCCAATCCTTAGCCTCTTCCTTTAACTCTAAACTTATGTATATAGCTGCCAGTGGACATTTCTACTTGGATTTCTAATAGGCATCTGCTAATTAACATTATCTGAAACCTAACTCCTGACATTTCACTCGACTAGCTTATGAACCCATCTTCTCCATCCCAATACTTGGCAACTCCTATCTTCTAATTGCTATACCAAAACTGTTGTCTTCACCCCAACTTCTGTCTTCTTTCATACAGTATATCCAACTCACCAATAAATCTTGTCAATTTTACCTTCAAATCATGTCCCAGATCAGACCAGTTCTCATCACTGCCCCTGCTACTAACATAGGTTCTAAACACCATCATCTCTTGTCTGGATAATTTTAACTAACCTCCGAACAGATCTGCCTTTCTCTGTGCTTGGCCCTTGAAGATTCAAGATAGGCTAGATTATACTACAGTCACAAATCCTGCTGAAGGCCTGGTACTCTGATTCTATGTGTCTATCACAAGTCAGCCAGGGACCCTCCTCCGTGCTCCTCACACTGAAATCCAAGCTGCTGAAGTAGCCATAATCTCATACATTACTAGTCTCTGTGAAAAAGAGTAAAAGGGTTTTAGCAAATTTCACAAGAGAGATTAAATCCTCCAGAAGAGAAGTGGCAGTCATAACTCTGTTCTCAAGTCACTGGCCTGAACTAGAACTTACCCAACCACAGGGAAATCAGGGTGAACCATCATTGCATGTGTCTAGAAGACAGAGGGCCATACATTTTTGGTGAAAAAGTTCCCACTTAAAATTTAAGAAAGGAAAGATGAATTTTTTGTTGACCATAAACAAATAACTTTTAATTTATTTTAAACTCTTCCCAATACAAAAATCCATTATGAGTAGTTTAACTTATTTTCCCAAGAAATGGGCTTGTAAATGACCATCAAATAATAACTTTTGTTAATGAATAGGGATTTGTAAATGTGGCAGGATTCTACTGAAAAAAGCCATATCATTTTTGAAATTTATAGAATTAATATAAGATTTTGTAATTATGTGATAATTATGACACTGTAATCATTCATAGTTTATGCTTAACACATGAATGTATACTCACATGTTTTACATATATATATATACAGCTTGTGTATATATGAAATATTTGCATGTGTGTATAGCTTGATTAAGGAATACATACTGTAAAATTCACTCAGCATAACTATATAGTTTAATGATTTTTTAGTAAATGTATACAGTTGTTTAATCATCAGTGCAATTAAAGCATTTCTAGAACCTTATGAACTTTCACATGCCCTTTGCAGTCATTTTCTTCTCTTACCCCTGGCCTTGGGCAGTCATTTATCTACTTCTGTATTTATAATATTGCTTTTTCCAGAAATTTTAAATATCTTGACTTTTTTGTGCATATAAAAACAAGATAATGTATCCCTAAAATGTATACACATATAATTCAAAACAACAGTAAATAGTTGTCCTCCCTATCAACCGAAGGCAAAATAAGAATAAATAGATTTATCCAGATAGAATCTTATTATATATTAAAAATTCTTTTTAACCTTTAGTGAAATATTTTAAAGCTTTTAAAAGATAATTAAGAAATTTTCATGATCAGTTATATTTCAAAAAAAAAGCAGAAAAATAATCGTATCTGAAATCAGAATTTCCTTCAAGTTTTTACATTCATCATATAATATCCAAGGTCATTTACACACAAGTTTTATAGCTGGAAATATTGCCAGGTAAGAGACAGCTACCATGCATCATTGAATTCATACCTGACATCACAGAGAATCTGAGCATTATTATTTAACAAATCATGAAATTAATTAATAAAATTAAAGACACTTTTTACTACCCTAAAATAGCTCCCACACTATTTTGACCACAATGCCTGAAACAGCCTCCTTTGCACTTCAGATAATGTGAAGGTAGATTATCTGTTACCAGTGTCTCCACTTATTTCTTAGATTATAGATGTATGGACTATAATGTATTCCTTCAGACGGATAATCATCACAAAGTACAAATAGATATCCACAAGAAATGTGAATTGTTCTTTTCATCTGATAATATGCTTTGGAGGACATAGAATCAGGCAGAAAGACAGAGAGAGAGAAAAAAGAAAAGTTTTTGCAGAGTTTTAAAAAATAAACTTACAGTAATACACTATTACAAGGTCATTTACTATATTACTTTTAAAATATCATCTTCTGACACTTGTAAAATGAACTTACTTAAAATGAAGACAAGGTCAGGACCAGAGCTTTTGGGGAAGTGCGCTAATTAAAGATCAAGTATCACAAATTTTGTAGCACCTTGGACATTTTAGTGGATTTTTAAGTTCTCTTTCATTCATTCTCTTTCTAATTTTTTTCCTCCTACACAAAATAAGACAATTTCTAAAATAAATGATGATTTCTTATCAGAAAACTGTATAGTCAATCGGACAGTAAACTTTTCATCAAATGACAATAGTCAAGGAGTCTCTGAGAACATGTTCAGCACATGTAAGACATCGGATGAAGACATCCAACTATGACTGAAGAGTCATCTTTTTAAAAACCTGACACATTCATGGTGAGCTGGTGCCAAGACAAATGCAAGCAGAACTATAGCCTGGAAATACTTAAACATTATTTGAATTCTCAGAAGTATCATTTTTACTTAAACATTGGCATGCAAAGCCAATAGTCTGAGTAATCCGGTCTTGAAGTGTAACTTTATTTGTTATGGGGATTTGCTCAGGGAAGAGAAGGGGAAAAAAATAAACCCAACCCTTCTTCGTCTAGTGCAGAGAGAAAATAGTTGTTTCTGCAACACTGGAGACATTATTTGAGGCCATGTAAGTGACACTGCCTCAAGCTACTTTAACAATTTGCAACAAAAATTTGATTTAATTGTTTTTAGTGAAATGTTCAGTTGGCACAGACATCCAGGATGATTATTGTTTGTCTCTTTATTAAGCAGATGGATACTAAGCTCTACCAGTGAGAATCCCATGACACAACCAGACGGCTGGGTCAGAATTACTTAGAACCCAATACAAGGAGCTCCCTTAATTCTCTGATGAATCTCCTATCTTGAAGCAATGGAGTTGGTGAACAATTTGTAAATAAAGTTGTTTGTGAATGTGGATATATCTTTACTGTTTTACGGTGAAGGGTTTACTAATAAGAGGTAATCAGAGATTTTTTGACGCTAAACTGCTTATATAGGGAACACTTGTATTATACATGTCTATCCTTGTTTTGACAGGATTCTTCCCCCTCTCGTGGCTTCCTGTTGTCTATGCAACAAGTAAAAATCACTCATTGCACACTTAACTACACTTTAGTTCTTATCTTCTTTTCATTTTCAGGTTCCCTTCCACTCCTAGTTCACTTCTAGGTTGCCCCACTGTGAGGAGAAGAGGTACACGTGGAGGGTTGTTTTTCTGTTATAGACATACTATAGAACATTTTTGAAAATACTCTCTATCCAGTGTTTAACCAATATATATATTTTTTAACAATTATTCAAGCCTATTTTGTTTTGAAATTTCCTCATTTGGAATAAACAAGCCTAAATTTGTTACCTGATTATTATTCTAACTCTCTCTTTTTTTAAATTTAATTTAATTTTTTTATTATAAAGATGGGGGTACATTTCAGGATTAGGTATACAAACGTTGATTATGCAAGTACTCTTGTTGATGAGGTATGCCCCTCCCTCCCCTAGCAGTTTCCCTCTACTGCCAATCTCTTTCTGATAGTATTATAATTGTTCAAGATCCGCTTATGAGTGAGAACATATGGTACTCTGTTCTTTGTTCTGTGATAGATCACTGAGTATGATTGGAAGTAAGATAGACAAGTGGGACCTCATCAAACTAACGAGCTTCTTCTGCAAAGCAAAAGAAGCCATCAAGAGAGCAGGGAGAAAACCTACAGAATGGGAAAAAACATTTGCCAACTATATATTTGACAAAGGCCTAACATGTAGGATCTACGAGGAACTCAAACACGCTGAAAGGAAAAATACAAACAGCCCCACTAAAAAGTGGGTAAAAGACATGAATAGATACTTCTCAAAAGAAGATATAAGGGCAGCCAACAGACACATGAAAAAGTGCTCAGCCTCACTCATCATCAAAGAAATGCAAATCAAAACCACATTGAGATACCACTTAACACCAGTAAGAATGACCATCAATAATAAAACAAACGACAGATATTCTAACTCTCTCATCTGCCTAACCTTAAACTTGGCAGTACTCCAGGTCTCAGTCCTCGAATTTCTTCTCTTTTCTGTCTGTAGTTTGTATCTACATATTCTATCTAGACTCATGGTTTGAAGTGCCTTCTACATAATGGTGACCCTTAAAACTAAACTTTCATCCTAGACCTGTACTATAAGCTTCAGTGTTAAAATCCCATTGTTTATTTATATTATCGCTTAGATGTCAAATGAGAAGATAAAACTCTCAGCATATGGGAACTCTAGGTTTTTACTTGCACTGGGTAAACCCTTTGATATCATTGTTGGTGTTTCTCTTTCTCTCATCCTCCATTCCAACCAATCAGAAAGTCATGGAAACTCTATTTTCAAAATATATCCAAAATCCAATCCCTTTTAGCCCTGCACCATGGACAGCTTGGTTTAAACTACCATCATTTCTTTCTTGGATTGTTGAAATAGGTTCCTAACTAGTATCTCTGCTCCCAGTCTTGTCCTCTTCAGTTTATTTTCAATAGAGCAACCAAAAGGGTCTTGCTGAAAGTAAGTCACATCACTTTTTATTTATTTATTTATTTATTTATTTATTATTTAGTTAGTTAGTTCGTTATTTATTTTTCTGAGTCAGGGACTCACTCTGTTGCCCAGGCTGGAGTGCAGTGGCACAATCACAGCTCACCACAGCCTCGACCTCCTGGGCTCAGGCCATCCTTCTGCTTCAGCCTCCTGAGTAGTTGGTACTATAGGTACATGCTGCCATGTCTGGCTGATTGTTTTATTTTTTGAAGAAACAAAGTCTTGCTATGTTGCCTTGGCTGGTCTCAAACTCCTGGGCTCAAGTGAACCTCACACCTTGACCTCCCAAAGTGCTGGGATTACAGACATGAGCCACCATGCCTGACCTAAATCACCTTATTCCTTTGTTTAAAACACCTCAATGACTTCCCATTCTCTCACTGTAAAAGCAAAAGTCATTTGTAGGACCTTTGATGTCCAACATGATTTGACCCTCTCCTTACTTCTTTGACCTCTCCTACACTCTGACTTTACCTTGTAATCTCAGCATTTTTTCCTAAAGAACAAACTGGGGCCAATTTATTTTATACTTTTTAAATATGCTGTTTTAAGATTAGAATAGGCTAGAATCAATGGCAGAAGTACGCCCCTGCATACAAGAAGATATTCCTTCACACACTCTTTAGCAATCATTTCCATAAAACACACTTCCTCCTCCATGATAGCCAATTGCAGAGGCCGATTATAGCTGGTAAATGATTCCAAGATGAGAGAAATTGTGATGGTAGAACCTCTGACAATGGCTCATTCCCACTGTGCATGCTATGGTTGGCATTTAGCTCTTGGAAGCAACCCAATCATACATATTGAGGACTTTTGCATATTGACTCCATGGATGACATCCACAAGTTACAGATGGCATAAAACAAGCCTTCCTAGCTCCTAGGTTATATAGCTCCATTAATAGAGCTTGGTCCTAGAAAGTATCTTCTGCTGGAATTTTGTCAATTTGGAATAGTCATTTTGTCCAACATGTTTATTTTGTCACCACCCAGCATTGAAATAACTATGAAACCGTGAATAGCGCATTTGTAGAATTGACTTCAGACAAGCAGCACAATGATGTAGTGGTTAGAAACTGTGCTTAGAGCCAGAAAAATCTAAATGTATCCCAGCTACAACTTACTGTGTGACCTTAATAAGTTACCTTTCGCCTCTGGACATCAATGTCTCATGTATTCCTTATAAATATCAAAAGAAAAATGTACATATAGTGCTTTGTAAACTATAAATCATTATACAAATGCTGGGCATACTTGAGCCATTTTTATTGCATCTTTTCTTAAAATAAAAGCCAAATCATTTTTTAAAATATGGTTACATATTAAATTGAATTCTTAAACATTGATGATTACATATGAGATTGCATTCCTTTGAATTCTTTAATTTCATGCATTTGCTTATGCCACCCACAAGGAGATCTAGTCTTCCAATTTCTGAAATCGTGGCCTATAAACAATTTTCAAACAGAAAAACAGGTGACTATAGTACGTCTTTTTAGTGAATTAAAGCTGATTCCTGATAATGACTATTTCCCTTTAATGTACTTACAAGTTATCTATCCAACAATTCTTATATGTTGTTTGCCTGAAATTGACTTAACGCTTACTCTTGTCCTTTTTTTCTTGTAAAACTTTGCATTAATCGATTTCTCTCTTTCTGGTACTTTTTACATTGCCTACTATTTCTTAAAAATAATTACAAGTTGTTCTGCAAATATGTTTGCAAGTTTTAAAAACATATTGGAATTTTTAAAAAGAAGCCATACTATCATTTGGGATTTTAATATAGTAAGTTGTAGAGTATAAATTATTGCCTGTTACAAACAAGCACCAAATTTCAGTGGCTTAACATAATCGACACTTATTTCTCACTCATGCAAATTCCAATGTGAAAATGTATAGTCAGGTGCCTCTACTGAGGTCTTCCCCCCAAAGGGTGACTTGGGAATCAAGCTTCTTCCATTTTCACATTCTTTAAGTTTCAGCTTATTTTGGGTACTGTATTTTCTGACTCAATTCTTACAGGCATTTCCATCTTTTGTTTTCAGCTTGAGGTGTGCACCTTTATTCTGCCTCACATATGTGCACTCTTGAAAACAGGGTTCCCTGTGCAGCCACCTGGGTTCCTGTACGTTCACTTTTAATCTTTGTTCTTTACTTCCTGCTGCCAAAGAGGTATTCTCAAGATCATGCTCACGTCCACCTTTCAAACTACTGTTTTCTTGTGTTCAGAATCTAGTTTGCAGTAGCCAATCTCCTCACTGGTTTTCTCTACCTTCTGCAATATTTTCTTCCTGGTCCTGACAAGTTATACTGTTCCTTGGCTGTGAATCACATGGCCATGAACTATAAACCCATGTGCATGCACATTCTCACACCATCTAAACACCCAGCAGTTCTCTTCTCCTGTATTGTGTGTTCAGGATTTTCTGTTCCTGTGCCAGTCAGCATTGCCACCTATGATTGCTCATCTCCTGTAAGTTCTGCAGAAGGCCTCCTTTACTATGGAATAAGACCCTGTCTCTTGTAAACTTGTAGGTCCTCTTCTGTCCTAGCTATGTCTATGTGCCTGAGGTTTCCTCTCAAGTTACTGGGACTTTGGAGTTAACAGCAACCTTCAGGCAATGTAAGTACAAAGAATGGACTTTAATTGAGGTTGAATAAGCAATACATCAGCACTCTCCATGTCTATTTGCAATGTGCTTTGAGACCCTCTTTTTAGAGGAAAGCTATACGTATACTTTTATTCTTGTAATATTTTAAAGGTAAAACAACTTTGGTTAAAAGTGTTGCATGTCCTCAAAAGAGAGAAATAAGGTTGAGCGTAGTCAAGTTTTAATGACTGATTTTAAATTGAGCTGTTACTTAGAAGCAGAGCCACAATACTGAAATTTGGGGAATCTTTTGTTTTCCCAGGTGTTAGCAAGCCCTCCCGGCTTAACTGGCTCTGTGTTTACTCCATCCTTTGGATCATTAATAATGACAGTAAATAAAACCCAACCTAGGAAGCTAGTTCTTTTAATCTGACAGGTACTCAAGAAGAGTCACGCCTCAAAATGAAGAAATACCTGCAGCCAGATGTCTCTAAATTTTCCATATAATAGTTGAGCTCTTTAGCAATACAATTTTTTTAAAAAAATTTAATTGTTAGGGAAGAGCTTTGGTGAAGAAAACCACAGTTCCCAATCCCCTGCAGCCCGGGGAACTCTTTGTAGATGCCACCCACCCTCATTCTGCTTGTGTTTGGTCTTTATAAGTGAACTCATTTTAACTTTGTTTTGTTTAAACATTTGTTTAACACAAGAAATACGTTTTAGAAAAAACAGAACAATTTAGCCATCAGGAAAAGAAAGTCACTTACAATCCTATCATCAGGGGAAAACCAAGTTGATGTATGTATGATGATAAAATGTTTCTGTGCAAAGAATTATGAATGTGTTTTACAAATGTGTAATTAATTTACCCAAGTGGGAACCATCTGTACATATTTTCCCATTTTTATTAATAAGAAATATAGATTATAGGAGCCAAATAATCACCAACAACCCCATTAAAAACACCGTCAATACCATTGAATCAACATTTGTACCTTTTCTTCCATATTCTGCATCATGGAAGAAGTAGCATTTCTTTTTTCCATGTTGTATTTTTTTCTTCATAGTTTCACTTAATGTGTATGAGTATCTACATAATATATTAGCTTGCTTTTGTGTGCATTTAAACATTATTAAGAAAATGCTATGATTTAATTGTGTTACCCAAATGTTATGTCTAAGCCCTAACCCTAAATGTGACTGCATCTGGACACCGAGTCTTTAGGATATGATGAAGATTAAATGCAGTCATGAGATTGGGACTTTAATTTGATAGGACTGTATCCAGGAACTGAATCATCCAGCACCTTGATCTTGGACTTCTCAACCTCCAGAACTGTGAGAAAATAAATTTCTGTTGTTTAAGCCATCCAGTTATTGGTATTTTGTTAGGACAGCCTGAGTAGGAGAGATAATATGACTTTTTAGTGTTATTTATAGATTGTTTTTTCACTCAACACTGGCCCTAACATTATGCATATTGATGTCTGAAGCTGAAGCTCAGTATTGATATCTATACAGAATTCTCTTCTGGAATATATGGCAATTTACTTTCCACCCCATGTTGATGAGTTTTAGTTGTTTTCAGTTTTCCGCTATTAAAAACATTTAACAAATGTTCTCGTTAATCCGCATCTTTGTCACTATTTGGTATTGTTAAACTTGGTTTTGGTCAATCTAGTTGGAGTGAAAGGTATCTCATTGTAAACTGTGTTCACTTTTTTACTATATTATTTCTCACTTGCTTTTTATTTACAGGAATTATCTACTTATGAATTTTGCAATTTTACAACTAGCTTTTTTATTTCTTATTGATTTATGTGATTTTCTATACTTTCTAGTTATTTGTTCATATCATATGATTAAAATGATTACATTATTTGCTCATTTAAATATAATTTTTTTAAATTGACTTGTAATATATATTTTATGTTTAGGCATGTGCTCCCTTATTTGATATATTTGACTATGTGAAGCTTAAGGATGCTTGTACTCCAACAGTACTATACACAAAACCAGTAGAGAAATAGTTTCAGAAAAATGACTTACAAAACAAAGGCTATGAAGAACACTTATAACTGGAATTTTTTTTTTAAAAGGGTATGTGGGAGGCTGAGGTAAGCGGATTGCCTGAGCCCGCGGGTTCGAGACCCGCCTGGGCAACTTGGTGAGACCTCATCTCTACAATAAATCAAAAAATTAGCCGGGCATGGTAGCGCGCGCCTGTAATTCGGCTACTCGGAAGGCTGAGGTGGAAGGATTGCCAGAGCCCAGCAGGTCGAGGCTGCGGTGGCCGGGAGCAGCCACTGCACTCCAGTCTGGGCGACAGAGTGAGACTCCAACTCAAAAAAAAAAAAAGAAATGATAGCAGAGATTGCTCAAAAACCTGAGGTATGTGGATGCCATTCACCGCTTCAAAGTGAACGGAGGTTTTACCAATTTTTCTGTTCTCTGTCACTTCTTTCCTCTATAGTGAGAACGGAAGCAAATGTCTGCTCAAACATCATCTTCCATCAAAAACTCTCATTTTTCCCTTTTGAACTCCTTAAGAATGATATACACTTAGTGTGAAATGTGACGTGTCTTACTTGTTTTGCTTATTAAACTGCAGTGTGTATTTTTTTAATTACCATTTCTTAACCCCAAACATATACTTCCCAAACACAAACTGCATCCTGATGCTACAGAGCTATTTCTGAAAGTTTTAAGATTTATGAGAGTAACAGAGATAATTCTCAAATGGCCTCTGGGGCAAAACTTCCTAAGAGGCTACTTTAGGTTCACACACAGTCACCTTTGCCCATACCGCTCCCCAAAAGGATCACCTGATAGAAGTTCAGTGGCTATCCAGACTTCCATCTCACTGAGCAGCAGAGAGAAAAGCACTGCTGATCGTCGAAAATTTAGAGCTAGAGGTTGCACTAGTCTGCATTCCCACCAGCAGTGTAGAAGCGTTCCTTTTTCTCGACGTCCTTGCCAGCATCTGTCATTGTTTGTTTTATTAATAATGATCATTCTTACAGGGGTTAGGTAGTATCTTAATGTGGTTTTGATTTGCATTTCTCTGATGATGAGTGAGGCTGAGCACTTTTTCATGTGTCTGTTGGCTGCCCGTATATTTTCTTTTGAGAAGTGTCTATTCATGTCTTTTGCCCACTTTTTAAAGGGGCTGTTTGTTTTTTCAGCACGTTTGAGTTCCGTGTAGATCCTAGATGTTAGGCCTTTGCCAGATATACAGTTGACAAATATTTTTTCACACAGTGTGGTGATTTCTGAAAGAACTAGAAATTGACCTTCCATATGACCCAGCAATTCCCCTATTGGGAATATACCCGGAGGAACTCAAATCATTCTATGACAGAGATACCTGCACACGTATGTTTGTTGCAACTTTATTCACAATAGCAAAAACATGGAACCCACCGTGTTGCCCATCGAAGCTGGGCTGGATTAAAAAAATGTGGTACATATACACAATGGAATATTGTGGAGCCATAAAGAAGGACAAAAATATGGACTTTGCAGCAACTTGGATGGATTTGGGGTCGATCATACTCAGTGATTTATCACAGAAACAAAGAACTGAGTTCCATATGTTCTCACTCATAAATGGACCTTGAACAATTGCAATGCTATAAGAAAGCAATTGACAGTAGTGGGAAACTGTCAGGAGGGGTGGGGGTGGGATTGGCAGTTGAGGGGAACTGCTAGGGGAGGCAGGGGCACACCTCATCAACAAGAGTACCTGCATGATTAATGTTTATATACCTAACCCTGAATTGTACCCCACATCTCTATAATAAATAAATAAACAAATAAATAAATAAATTTGAGCTGGAAAATAATCTTAACCCACACATTTTGAGGATAATTTAATGATATTTAATTTGGTGAGGGGAAAAATAATTGAGATTAGAGTTGTCCCGTGACCCCAACTGACAGTTACTTCTTATGTATCATTATGTCATCCTTCTATGACATTATATCATCATTTTTCTGATTGTTGATTCTCACCAAAGATCCTCTAGGGGTGGCTCGAAGAGTGACACACTTTTAATCATCTCCCTCTGGTTCTTCTTATGCAAACTAAAATTAGGTATCATTGCCCAACACTGAAATAAATGCTTGAGTAAAAATAATCTGGACAGACATAATCTTAATCTTAATCATAATTCTTAATCTTCATTTATAGTAGCAGACATGTGATTAGAAACAAATTTAGATACTGGGAAAATAAGTTCTGAAACACCTAGTAATCAGTATGAATTGGTTTTCTTGTAATACAAATATTTCAGGTGAATTTATGTTTTCTCCAAATTTTAATCATCTATTTGGAAGAAAGCATGATGTGGGAAACGTAGTCAGAATGTGATTTGACCTTACCAGAATCACAGGAAGTGTAGAATTTAGAACAATTCAGAATAATGTTTCAAACTCTATTTGAATTCTTTCCAGCTTTCTTTCTAGTAACATTTAAAACTTACTTAATGACAATTTTTGTTTTACCAAAATCTTGGCTCTAATGCTGTCATAATTTGGAGAAATTGCCTAAAATAAAATTAACATATTTATCATAGATATTAGACATAAAACCAGCCTCTTAGACAGGATCTAGATATACCCTGATATGTTTGTAATGTCCAAAGTGAGGAATATGTGTGTGTGTATATTATATATATGTATATATGCATATAAATTGGTTAATTAGAATTCTAATCAATGCTAATCAATTGTGTATGGGTAGAAGTACACATTTGTGGAAAGGATGTAGAAATATTAAACTCGAAAGGTCAATATACTTTACAACTTCCATAACATTACTTAAAATATAAGAAAGTCATAATAATCTATTCAACATCAGACTACCTATTGAACACCGATTGTGTCTCATTACCTAGTGGGGGAGACTCATAATATACTTACATCTTAAAAATACAATGTGCTAGCCGGGCTTGGTGGCTCAGCCTGTAATCCCGTGCCTTGGGAGGCTGAGGTGGGTGGATTGCCTGAGCCCACGGGTTCGAGATCCGCCTGGGCAACTTGGCGAGACCTCACCCCTGCAATAAATAAAAAAAAAAAATTAGCCGGGCGTGGTAGTGCACGCCTGTAGTTCCAGCTACTTGGAAGGCTGAGGCGGAAGGATCGCCGGAGCCCAGCAGGTCGAGGCTGCGGTGGCCGGGAGTGGCCACTGCCCTCCAGCCTGGGCGACAGAGTGAGACTCCGACTCAAAAAAAAAAAAAAAAAAAAACAATGTTCTAGTTACTGCAATGGAGATGCGCAAGTAAAGGATGACAAAGGGATGACAGAAGCACCAATCCAGCCACAATCCATATGTCTAAATTCATTTCAGGACTAACGCTGAGCATTGAGTCATGAGAGATGCGATGGTGGGTACGAGCGTATAAGTGACTAGGTTGTGGTCCAGGACAAGCAAGTTTGGCAACTGCAAGTTATGTTTTCCTCATTTTGAACGTGACTTTTTTTTTTTCCACACACAGTACAGGTGAGCTGCCCATCTGTTCAACTAAACGGAAGAGCATATGAATAGGTCAGAAAATGTCCACTGGGACCTCTGAGTTGGTTAAAGAACACTGTTGGAAATTATTTTGTCCCCTTAAGGTAGTTTTTGTCACGGTTCCCAGTAATTGAAATTTTCTATGGTTGTTAAAGAATCATTAAAATAGCCATTTCTTCATCAATTAGAATCTTGCTGCCAGATTGTATGACATTTCATGAACCAGCTTTAATTTGTTATACATTGTTCCCAGAAGGTGAGATGAGATTATAGGGACTTGGGTGTTACTTGAGAAATGTATTTTACACTTACCACTCATGGTCCCTTTCTAGTAATTCAAATATAACGGCATGATCTTGATTAGTTAATCTTTCTACATCAGCATTTTTAGATGGTACTTCATGAAATTTTCACTACAATTAAAAATGCAATTAAAATGGATTATCTAAATCAAAGTCAATCTTTAATTACTGCATACTATCTAGATCCTTATTTCATGATAGAGCAGATAAAATTCTAACAATTGCGGTGCTAATGCCTTCATTATTAAAAACATAATAATACCAGTCTTTTGAGGCTCATCTCATTTCCTATCAGTTCCTTTTCAGGTTGTCATCAAAAAGTTGCTTCCTTTAACAACCATGCCTACTTAGTCCTGAGCAAGCCTTTCTATGCTTCCCCTAAGAAAAATTAAATTACACAAAGTTCATCTCATTAATCCAAGTCCTTTCATGTAAAAGGAACGAGTGCCTCAACACTCAGCTTGTCCTAGCTCCCTTTTACTTTTCTCCATTGTTCTTTCTTGCAAAAAAACAACTAGGAAAATTTTGAAAAAGAAAGAAATCCTTGATAATTCCACTCACTGCCACATCAATTCTTTACTTTCCAAGTTGTGCCTTGTTTTCCAAACCATGCATCATTTCACATACAAATTTTGCATTTTAATTGTTTTGGGAGTGTTCATGTTGGGTAATGAAGTAAAAAAACGCTTGGGCTTGAAAGTCAAATGGCCCTCGTTTCAATGTTCAAGACCATGTATTTGTTAAGTGACAGTGATATTTCCTGAGCTATGTGAAATTCTATTTCCTCGTCTGTTATAGGAGGATGACAGAAATACACACCTCGAGGCATTGCTGGGAAACTTAGAAATAATTTATGTAAAGTTCCTGTTGCATAGTAGGTACTCAGTGAAGAGTGGATTCTGTCATTATATCGTAAACATTATCCAGACTTTATGACTAGCATCTTAACCTAGGAGCGTACAAATATTATACAACCAAAAAATCTTATTTGGTGGACTTTGAGAGTGAAGATGGTGTTTTTCCAACCCCTTGATATCTGCATGTATAATAGTGTTTTGCTACTATTTTAAAGCACCCAACCAATACCTGATGCTAAGTGCATGTAATCATGAAACATCTTTATGAAACGCCTAACAGGATATGGCATTGCATCAATCTTTCTATGAAAGCAATTAAACCAAAAAAGATTTTACCTTCTGACAACTTAAACTCTAGCCAAATACTGATACAGACTGAGTTATTCAGGGATCAAAATAAACAGTTAATAAATTAGTTCAATATTATTATTGTATTTAGCAAAAGACCAAATGCTTTTGTTAGGATAAAGAGCAGAGAAATCATTTCTAAGTCTGCATATCAGTGGAAACCCTAACTCGTCCATGACAGAGAGAAGCCTTATTGAGCAAGATGAAAATTCTGAAGCATCCTGTTATATGGAAGGCACAATCGTATAGTAATCTGTGAATGACATAACATATAAAATACTAAATGAAAAAAATAGAAACTACCATAGACTACGGAGGAAATTGGTCTAGTTTGTATGGTGATAGAAATGACATCTCTATAATCAATGGTGAGGATATTAATGGGGAATTTGTGACTGCAAAAAGTGGCAAGGACCACTCTAGACATAGAGAAGAAAGCAGACAGTGAATTTAAAAAAAATTATCAGGACATATCAGTGTTCAAAAATACCCTGTCTATAAAGTAATAACCTCAACCTCATCTAAGTTTATGATGCCAGTGAATTTATGGTTAGCCTTTTCAAAATTGAGTAGAGAATATTTATGTTCACATTGCAATCCTCTATAGACAGTTTTGACTTGGATTAAATAAATAAGTTTATCATCATTGTTGTTTCTTTTATTGTAGAAAAAAAATAGATTCTCAGAGGATTATTGCTTTTTGTATCATGATGAAGCTTTTAAAACATGAACAACTCTTTTGAAATATCTTGCTGATTGACATTTTAGTTCTCGTGCTTTCCTTGAAGATTAGATATTGTAAAATTTCAATAGCCAGATATATTTGCAATTTCACCAAATGCTGTACAAATACCAAGTTCACTGTTGAGTCTTTTGAATTCATTAAGGCAGTACAAAACAACGTTTTGCTAGAAAGTACAACCAATAATCAGTAAGACAATTTAAACTGAAAGACTTCAGAGCACACGTGCAATATGTAGTAACTCAAATTTTTTAAAAGACAATTTTTAGAATTTCAGCAGCATTCATCAAGAACAATCTTTAAAAACTATTCCTTTTTGCTTGAATCAATTGAAAAAAGACATTTTATAAATGAGAAAAATGTATGAATAGTGGTTAATGCTCAGATTTCTGATTTCTAATTTAATTTCAGGGATTATTAATATAAAAACAACATTGTACCGCTCATGTAATTGGACTCCTGATTTTTAAAATGAAAAGAATGTGTACTTTTTGGAATGACTCAAATGTTGTGCACCATTTGTTTTTCTAGTTAGCTTAAGCAGTCTGATGTTAATGTATTTTGTAAACTACTCTATCTTGGTTTCCATATTTCTGGAATCATCATCTTTGAAATCATGTTTTCCGAGATATGACTATACTTCCATTAACAAGGCTTTATTTGAAAAAGGTTACATAGTCATATACCTTCCGTGAATAATAGTTTCCTTATAATCATTATGCTTTTTATTTTAGGACACTGTGGAGACTTCAGTAGGGAAGGAGAACTGTAAGTCTTCCCAATGCTATTATTTTCAGAACTATCAACATGACTAAAAGGTAGTATAACATGAAAACACTTTAAAATTCTGCCAAAGGAATTCTTAATTTATGTCTGACTTTTCACCCAGGATGCCCATGCTATAAGCACAATTGTTTACGAATACAAATCAATTACAAAAGACCTAAAGATAGCCAAGTCTTTCATCAAACAGTGCCCTCTGTCTGCATCTATCAATGACACCTGTTTTCCCAATTGGGTTCAGTTCAACGAATCTCCTTACTAGTTTAGTGATGGCATTTAGGTCTTCTCATCAAGGGAAAAGGATATTTTGTTTATATGGGGTTTTTTTTTTTACTTGCTTGAGGGGAGTCAAGATTTTATTCAATAAGTTTTCCATGTCATTTAATCTTGTGTAGCCTCCACCTGTCCTCACTGGCCACCCCTGCTAATCTGACCAGGCTGCCTGTTTATTTGTTTGCGGTTAGGGTCAGATGCTGCCCCACATGCCTTGGCAAACAAACACAGTCAAAGACTTACCATGAACACAAACAGCTACTTTTTTTGTTAAAACTGTCTTTATTTTAATAGCTTTAGGGATGCATATTGTCTTTGGGTACATGCATGCTTTGTACAGTGGTGAAGAAGTCCTGGGTTTAAGTGTATCCGTCACCCCTATTAGTGTTCATTATATCCAATAGATAATTTTTTTATCCCTTCTCCCCTTCCCATTCCCCTCCCTCTTAGTCTCCAATGTCCATTATACCATCCTATATGCCTTTGCAGACCCTTAGCTTAGCTCCCATTTATAAGTGAGAATATGTGTTATTTGGTTTCCCATTCCCATGTTACTTCACTTGGGAGAATGGTCTCCAATTCTATCCAAGTTTCTGCAAAACACACTATTTTGTTCTTTCTCGTGGCTGAATAGTATTCCATGGTGTGTGTGTGTGTGTGTGTGTGTGTGTGTGTGTGTGTATCACATTTTCATTATCCACTGATTGCTTGATGGACATCTAAGTTGGTTCCTCATTTTTGCAATTGTGGATTGCGCTGCTATAAACATGCAAGTGCATGTGTCTTTTTTGTACAATGACTCTCTACCTTTGGGCAGATACTAAATAGTGGGATTGTTGGATCAAATGGTAGGTCTACTTTTAGCCCTTTGAGAAAACTTTTTTTGATTTCCATAGAGGATGCACTAATTTGCATTCCTACCAACAGTGTATAAACTCTTCCTTTTTACTGCATCCATGCCAACATCTACTGTTTTTTAATTTTTCAAATAATGACCATTCCAAATGGTGTAAAATAAAGTCCCACTGTGGTTTTAATTTGCATTTCTCTGATGAGTAGTTATGTTGAACCTTTTTTCATAATTTTGTTGACCATTTGTTGGCCATCTTTTGAGAGATGTCTCTGCTCATGGCATTTGCCCATTTTTTAATGGGGTTATTTGTTTTTGTTTTTTTTTTCTTGCAAATTTGTTTGAGTTCTTAGTAGATTCTGGATGTTAGTACTTTGTTAAATGTAATGTTTGAAAATATTTTCTCCCATTCTATAGGTTACTTATTTACTCTGTTGATTATTTCTTTTGCTGTACAGAAGTTTTTCCGTTTAATTAAGTTCCACTTATTTATTTTTGTTGCATTTGCTTTTGGAAATTTAGTCATAAATTATTTGCTTAGACCAATGTTGCTTTTTTTATATGGTGAGAGACAGGGATCCAGTTTCTGCATGTAGCTATCCAATTTTCCTAGCACCATTTGTTGAATAAGGTGCCCTTTCTCCAGTGTATTGTTTTGACTGCTTTGTCAAAGATCAATTGGTTGCAGGGATTTGGGCTTATTTCCGAATTCTTTATTTTGTTACGTTGTCCCATATGTCATAAACAGTCACTTTTGAAGATGTGGCCAATCTTTGCTCCCCTAATGAAACTTAAAAAGATGGGAACTAAAGGTATTATTACTAGGAAACTATTTTTTAATTAAAAAATATAGATCAAGTCTATTTTGAAAGTCAATGCTATGTCTGCTGCTGCCTCTACCTCTCTTTTTTATTTTCTTTTTCTTTTTCTGCCGAACTTATGTAAAGAACAAATTCACTGTGCCCCTCCCTTTTTTAAAGCCTCAATTCTGTGATGCTGGCCACAGATGATACATTTCTAGGTTGAATGTTTTTACGTAATAATGCTGGATGACCCATTCTAATGAAATCCTGAGTGTTTCCCAGAACTTATTTCCAATGAGTTTTGCTTACAGTGCATATATTTTTGCCTTAACTTTATGTTATTTCCTGGCTTCTATAAAGCAAAGGCTAGATCCTTATAAACCTCACCCAAAAAATGTATACTCAGGTAAGTAGAAATCATGCTATTTTCTGTTGCTGAAAATGCCTCACCCCACTTGATTTCAGACTGTTACACCCATCATCTCAACTGTATTCTTTAGGATGGTTGAACTGCGCTCCCGATCAATGTCTTCCTAAACAATTTCATTTGCCATAAATATAATGATTTACGGGGAGAGGGGATGAAAGCTAATTCTACTCTTCAGTAAAGTTCAATTTCCTCACCACTTATGCTAAAACAATAATAGAAACTGGTCTCAATATTTGCTTGATATTTGGTGATTCTGTTCCCTGCAGAACAATTGTCTTCTCCATAAATGGAGATTTAAAAAATGTATTGTGCGATGGAGGACTTTTGAAAATAAAAGGAGCACTGTTGAGAGCTAACTCTGGGCAATAGCCATAAACCAGGACTATCCCTGGCAAACTGGTACATTATATTGTCCTATTTAAATATGCGCATCATAGACAATAAAATCATAAAGAGTTTAAAATGTGGCCTAGTCATGAAGAAAGGTCCCTGAATGTTCAGTATAACTTCAGGTTTTACCAAAGATACACAGTGAGCACAGAAAAAAAGTAGGAACAGTCTGTGTTTACCCCTCTATCCATGTCTCTCTAACTCGGCTTCCTGCTGCAGTTCCCTGTTCATGCATCACCTTGATCCCTCTCTCCAGGTGGTTGCCCAGTTGAAAAATATGCCCATGGACTCATATAAGAATATATGCAATAGAATAGAATACATGCATCTTTTTCAGAATTCCAAATATATACAAGTGTGGGCTTATTGATGAAATGGGGGAAGGGACATGAAAGTCTTAAACTTGTCTTTTTACTCTTCTAACAGATTGACTTTATTTGAATTAGAAGTAGATTGTGTCCTCATAATACAGAATAATTGCCCAGGAGCTAAGCTTACCATCAGCCAGCAGCGTTTTCTAACTTTTCATTTCCACCGTCGTTACTCATACAGCAGAAATAAAGCAATCTACTAGTAAATGCTATATTTTACTGTAAACATAAAGCCTTTCATTTGCTTCCCAAACAGCCCACCATACATCACAGCTCATCACCATATCAGCTGTTGTTCTATGTAAATGTGGAGTGCCCAAAGCTACATGATACATATTGCATCGAGACTGAATCTGGAAAGAAAAACTTTAATGCGCTTGTAGGTATCTTTCTGATAACAAGAATATTTGTTTCAATTTTTCTTTGTCTACAAGAAGGTTTTTTTTTTCTCTCTCTTTTTTTTGTTTTTTTTTTTTTTGCTACAGTTGTAATACGTAGTTTGGTATATCCGATCAGATGGATCTTCTGCAGAGATAAAAACCATGGAAAAAATATGTCTAGATATAGGAACTCAAGAAGGGGAGGATGTGTGAATGATCTCAGGGTTGTCCCAAGCATAAATCAAACCCCATTTATGGACTTGATTCACAAAAGCTGAATGTAAGACAATGGAATAGCTGGAGCAATTTGCTTTGTTCTGGTTAAGTTTGACATCTGTCTGTTATCCCTGTTTTTGTTTTTACTTTCATGGATTGGGGAGTGACAGTGAAGTTACTCTCCAAATTCAATTTTCAGGTTATGTTAATTGGTAGGAAGTCAAAATAGCATATATAGTATGGTAATCACATAATGTTTCTCTCCATCCTGATTTCAGTTGAACTGGTTGGCACTATTCAAGTCAAAGTCAATTTCTTTTTTTTTTTTGAGTTGGAGTCTCACTCTGTCTGTCCGCTCCCGGCCACTGCAGCCTCGACCCACTGGGCTCCAGCGATCCTTCCGCCTCAGCCTTCCGAGTAGCCGGAATTACAGGCATGCACTACCACGCCCGGCTGATTTTTTTATTTATTGTAGAGATGAGGTCTTGCCAAGTTGCCCAGGCAGGTCTCGAACCCTCAGGCTCAGGCAATCCACTCACCTCAGCCTCCCAAGGCGCGGGATTACAGGCTGAGCCACCGAGCCCGGCTCAAAGTCAATTTCAATTTTGGGATTAGTATTACATATCCCCAGAGTGCTGAATATCAGATCTATCTTTAAATTGAGATAAATGCTCTCCTTACAGTATTTTCTGTCTACAAAATCTTTGGAATATTTTTATAAACATTAATATTTTCACATGCACAGATAAAGCCTTTAATGAAAAATGTTTTTTCTTAATATCGTTTTTTTCAAAGCTAAAGTCCCTTAAAACTCTTATTCTATTTCATATCTTTTGCTTGTTGACACATTGTCTGAAATCAAACATATATGTCCTTGTCAATTTCTGCCATTTGAAATCTCGAGAGTAATATTAATGTGTGAGAGAGAAAGGGAATGTATAAAATGATGGTTGTGCATTTAAAAGACCAAACAGTTAAATGGGAGAATTTTGAAAGAACTATTTATTATTCCACATTAAGCCCTAAGTAACATTGAACCTTTCTTTAGTGTAGACAAACTCATTTAACATTATATGTAAATTGAATTTTTTAGAGTTTTACAAAATGTTTAATCTTGTATTTTAAAAAGTCATTGTCTTAAGGGCTCATCAATTAATACCTTTGTAAAACACATGCTCACCTTTTATCTTATTGGCTTTATGTAAGATTTTACATTCTGGCGTGTTTACATGAAATATGGCTAGATTCTGGATCTTAAAATGTATACTTCTGTGTAGGAAATCTCACCAAGTACCGTGGTTTTAAATAGCATCAACCTGTTTTTAATAACCAAAATTATGTCTCCCGAATTCTACTTTAATCAATAGAGTTTATCTGAAACTATCCATATGAGAATGTCTAACAGGCTTCACAAATTTGATATGCAAAGTTGGAGTTCGGGAGCTTCTCCATCTAAAACCTGTTCCATTCCATTAAGAGGCACCACCATCCATCCTGCTGCTTAAGCAAAACCTGGAAAGCAATCTTGATTTCTCCTTTTGTCTTTTACCCCTCTTTGCCAATTCTTTCACCAACATCTGAGTTTACCTGGAAAATGTATTCTGAAACCAACTTTCCTCTTCATCTAGTCAAAGTCTATCTAGAATCTCATTATCATCTTTTTTAAACGACTGCAACAGCTTCCTTACAGTTCTGTTTAATGCTTTTATTACTTTCCTGTGTTTATTTTCCACTTTAGCCAAAAGCATACACTTCTTAACATATAAAAAAATCATTTTACTGCACTATTAAAGTGGGATAAAAAAAAGTCCTACTTGGTGACAAAATCCAACCAGTAAAGACGCAAATGGAGAATATGCCAGCAAAAGCAGCATTGAGCATGCCTACGATAGGTATCAAAACAAGTATGTCCACTATTACTCCATTAGCATTTTAGTTGAAATTATTTGATAAGAAAAACGATGACAGTAGCATTGCAGACATCACAGAAACAAAGAACTGAGTATCACATGTTCTCACTCATATAGTAGACCTTGATCATCCAACGTATTACCACAAGAAAATGACTGACAGTGGTGGGAAACTATGAGGGGGAGGGGTAGGGTGATGGTATTAATGGTAGCAAATATCTGTCTGGGGATGGGGAGACACTTCTTATCAACAAGGGTGCCTGAACGAAGCATATTTGTATACCCAACCCTTAACTGTACCCCACAATATCATAATTAAAAATATTGAATAATAATAAAAAAAGAAAATGAGAAATAAACATTATGACTATTTTCAGAAATACATTGTACCTGGAAATTGAAGAGAAATTTACTAAAAACAAAATTTCAGACAATATTGTCATTCGATAAAACAGAAGTCTTTAAAATTAATGTAGAAATATTAATAGCATTTTATGTTCTCTTTAAGAGAAGTCTTGAGACCAATCCAAATAGCAGTTAAGTAAAATGCTGTTTTCTTAAAACAATAATTAATTAGGGCAAATGTAAGATAAAAATAAAATTAAAAAGACACTTTTGGGGGGAACACAAGAATCTGTTAGAAAGAAATGATTGGCACAAATGATTTCTTCAACAAATTAAAAGTGATACTATCTTTTTTGGAATAAAGATTTGACATCTTGAAGTGATAATCTTTTTTAAGTCAATATAACCTGCTTTCAACACAGTGTCACCTGCTTTTTACACTGGCTGTGTTACATTTTTCTTTATTATTACCATGTTCAATAACTTTATATTGTATGCTTATAACATGTTATTTACATATGTATTACATATTATTATATGGGTGATAAATTAGGGACACTGGATTATGATGTCTTCCTTTAAAAGGTGTTCAGTTTTGTTATGCCAACAGTAAAATAACTGCCAGAGTGTTTTGGCTATGTTAGACTTTATTATTTGCTAGGGTAGATGGAACTTTACTTAGTCCTTAGTATTCATGAAGGACTTCTCTGGAGTATGGTACTTATCTACAAGGCATGGCTTTTCAGAGATCTCAACCGAATGTGAACTAGTAAGTTAGCTCCTTTCCATATGAGTTGGTCTCTAACTTCTCCCTGTACTATGCAATACCTTGTGTCTCGGTTAAGCTAAGGATCACAACAGAAGTCCTTGCCTAGCCTCATGGAAATCCCTCTTCTTTCAGCCCTCAGATAAGAGCTGGAAAACACCCACCCAGACTTCATCCTCCTCACCCAGCTTCTCAACGAAAGGAGACTGCTACCCTGTTTGGACTCCACCTTCCTAGCTCAAAGTCTGTAGTGTATCTGGGACTCATCTTACCATTTTTCTTCTCTTAGGAATCACAGTTCTGCTCTGCCTATTGTCCAATTCCTAAAAAGATTTGTCTCATTTATTTTTCCAGTTTTGAGTTGTGTAAGGGTGAGGAAAACTCTTCCCTTTTATACTAGGATGTTTCACTGAAAAAAATCAACTCACAAAAGGAAGCTTAATTGGAGAAAAGACATACAAAATTTATTATTATTATTCTTTTTTTTTCTTTCTTTTTTTTTTTTTTTTGAGTTGGCGTCTCAAGCCATCGCCCAGACAGGAGTGCAGTGGCCGCAACCAGCCACCGCAGGCACGAACTGTTG
>CAUYQG010013146.1:0-27280 GCA_963574415.1 Tarsius wallacei | reverse complement strand
TAGATGTTATATATGCATAGGCCTTAGAAGTTATGGATCATTAGAATGTTATGATATTAGGAGTGTTGTATTGCTTTTGAGGAATATTAACCAAGCATGAAGAACTGCGAAATAATTTTGGGATTGCCCTCCCTCGTGCTTGAGGGAGTGCCTGGTGGGTGAGGGACGCCCCTCACCCACCTCACCTTGTGTTCATGTAAACATCTTGTGATTTTATTGGGATTGTCCTTCCTCATACTTGAGCAAGCACCTGGTGGGTGGGGGGGTGCCCCTCATCCACCCGGCTTTGTGCTTACGTGAAAGTCTTGTGATTTAGCCCACGAAAATTTGGGATAAAAGGAACATGAAGACCTCCATTAAATGGCTTCTGCTCAAATCTGTTTGAACAGTGGTCCATTCTCTTTCTTTCTCTCTCTCTATATGTCTATCTCTCCTGCAGAATCGGCTCCTGCACTAGACAGGAGTCTAATCCCTTTGTTCCCCAGGAATAATCGCCGACGCCACCACACCTTTCCAGGGACACTCTAAATCTCTCCATGGGGGCTGGTCCCCCACAAAATACCAAGCATATTTAGAGCATTTTATTTCCTAATGAGAAAATTGACACTCTAATAGAGGCAATGATTTGATCACAGTTTCCAAATTCAGAGATGAGAGAGAGGACTTTGTTCATAGTAAGTGGTTATTTTTATTACAAAATATTTCATACACAAAAAATAAATACAACATAAAAAGTAAAACAAAAATCAAATTAACACATGTGCACAACCCACCAACTTAAAAGCTTTAACATTCTGAACACTATTAAAGACCCTTTTGTATTCCACCCTTGTCTTATGTACTGCATCAGGGATAACCACTCCTGATTTTTATGTTTGTGATTGCCATTCTCCTAATTAACACATTAAGGGAATCAAGAGATTTGTGTTTATCTCCTACATATGTATTCTTAAACCATTTTTTTTATTTTTCATGGTTTTAAATGTACTTAAGTTATTCTGTATTCTAATTAGCATCTTGCAAATTGTTTAAAAATCGAAATAATGTTCAAGAGATTTATTAGCATTGATGGGTCTAGATTTAATTCACTGATTCTTACATCCATATAATACTCAAAGTTTACTTACCATTCTCCTGTTGGTGGATGTTTTGATGGTTTAAATATTGTACTCTTAAAAGCAATGCTTCTAAAAACATATTTGCATGGGTTGCTGGGTATAGATGTACAACAGGTTTCTTTGTTTTTGGTCTTAGAAGCTACTAAGAGTAGAATGCTAAATTCTAGTGTATGTGAATTTTTATTTTACAAGAAGCACCAGCTTCATAAACTTCCTCTCAAAATATAGTTACACCAACTTACACTTACACATGATGTATAATTCGTCAGGTCAATGTCTTCACTAATGAGTTATTATCAATTTGTTAAAGTAGGGTGATCTGAAGGGTAGGCAAGTTATCCAATGTAGGTTTAGCTGCTATTTAACACAGTACTAATGATGCTGATGTCACTGCACATACTTACTGACTAGGCACAGCACCTTTCTTTGAAATGTATGTAACATTCGTTCTGTTTTCCATCAAAATGTTTATTGTTGTTTTCTTACTGATTCACATGCATTCTTTATATATTTGGGACACTGACCTATTGCCATTTATGTGTTTACCAATATCTCCTTCCATTATTTGACTTTTCCTTTTTCTTTTTGAGTCAGGGTCTCTCTCTGCTGCCCAGGCAGGATCATGGTTCACCACAGCCTCGACCACCTAGCCACAGAGGATTCTTCCACCTCAGCCTCCCAAGTTGCTGAAACAACAGGTTTGCACCACCATGCCTGGATAAGTTTTTGATTTGTTGTAGAGATTACAGTAATTAACTTTCTTTCTATATAGAAATATAATTGATTTTTCTATTTTCCCTATTGATACATAATATCACTGCTATCATAGAGGTTGAAATATATATATATATGCCAAGTCAATTCCTTGGCTCTCAATTTCATTGTTTTAATTGTGTATTCCTCTGTTAATTTCATATTGTTGCAGTTTTATATAAAAAAAGAAAACCTCAGTATTTCATAGGGTACTCTTCCTACCTTACCTTGGTCTTCTTTTTTTTTTTTTTTGAGTTGGAGTATCACTGTCGCCCAGACTGGAGTGCAGTGGCCGCTCCCAGTCATCCAGCCTCGACCCGCTGGGCTCCGGTGACCCTTCTGCCTCAGCCTTCCAAGTAGCTGGAACTACAGGCGCGCGCTACCACGCCCGGCTAATTTTTTTAATTTATTGTAGAGATGAGGTCTCGCCAAGTTGCCCAGGCGGGTCTCGAACCCGCGGGCTCAGGCAATCCACTCACCTCAGCCTCCCCAGGCGCGGGATGACAGGCTGAGCCACCGAGCCCGGCTGGGTCTCCCTTTCATCATGCTCTTCTGTGACACTCACCACCCACAGGATTCAATGGGCTTCTTGGCCTGTTTCATGACTTTGCCCTTGTCTAGCTCTCCAGACGTACAATTCCCTGTCCATGTTGAATGCTTGGCGATAGTTCCCTGTGCACACCGTGCTATTGCCAGCTCATACCTTTCTGTTCCCCTGAGACGCCCTTCTTACCTGGCTTGGCTGGTGAACAGTCATGGCCCGTGGGCCTCTCTGACCCTCAGGCTGAGTGGCTTCTCTTTGTTTTCTCTTAGCATTTTATACATCCTTCTATCGTTATGTGGAAATAATTCAAACTAGTTTTTAATGAGTCGGGCACACGGTGTCGCGCTGAGACAAATGCTTACATAGCAATTCTCAAACTTTGTTTTACCTGCTCACCATTCACTTGAAAAACACACTGGATACTTTACATCACTTATGACACGTAGTTCTTTGTCTAGCTTTTGGAATGGGTAGGCACATTCTCCTAAAGGAATTGGGATAGCAGGGGAGGTAGGTGGGGCCTAGTTACAGACACCCTCCTCTGGCCACCTAGATTTTAATGCATGTGTTATTCTCAAGTTGAGATCTGTGGGATGACTACAGGCCAGGTGGCATGCTAGGCACTTTAAAATTTATGTCTGGAATGCTCACAATGATCTTGCTGTGTAGTTATTATTATCCTTATTTTGTGGATGACAAAACTGAGGTTAAGTGATTTATGCAAGGCCACACAGATGGTAAGTGGCAGGTGAATGCAAGGCCACACTACCTTCTGAGTGTTTCTATGCCTCTTTTCCCTGGTAGACCTGGGTATTTTTTAAAGGCATGGACTTGGTTTTGGTCATTTTTATATCCCCAGAACCTTACGCAGAGCCTGGCATCAGAGGATCCCTAGTAAATGAGCACTGCACTGAACTGAATCACTCTTGGCCACTTCTCTGCCATTTAACTCCAAATGTTTGGGATGATATTCAGACCAGATGTTGCTGCATCTTCATCCCCAGAGCTTTCATGGGTCAAATTACCAAGTTTATTCACACATGTCATGTCAGAGCCTTGTCTTAATTGATCAGTTGCCTATTCCCTATTAAAAACCTTGTCAGATTTTATCTTTAGTTTCCCCCTCCCTGTGGTAGGGTTGGATTATGTTGCCTTTCTAGATCTTCTGTCCTTTTTTTTTTTTGAGTTGGAATCTCACTCTGTTGTTCACGGCCACCACAGCCTCAACCTGCTGGGATCAGGTGGCCCTTGTCCCTCAGCCTTCCAGGTAGCTGGAACTACAGGCATGCGCTACCATACCCAGCTTATTTTTAAAATTTATTTATCGTAGAAACAAGGTCTCACCAAGTTGCCCAGGCTGGTCTCAAACCCCTGATCTTAGGCAATCCTCCCATCTTGGCCTCCCAAAGTGCTGGGATTACAGGCTTGAACCATTGTGCCTGGCCTTTTCTTTTTTTTTAAAGTAAAGACGAGGTCTCACTATGTTGCCCAGGCTGGTCTTGAACTCCTAGCCTCGAGCGATCCTCCCGCCTCAGTCTCCCAAAATGCTGGCATTACAGGCATGAGCCACTGCGCCCAGCTGAGATCCTCTGTCTTTGTTCCCTTTTGCCATTCTGTTTGTGCTGCCCCTTCGGGGGCAGAGCCGCTTTGGTGTTTCCTTTAGCAGGCGTTCTCTCCCCACCAGGTGGTCACAGTGAGCAGGTGGATTTGGAAGCGCATCTCCTGCCTTCTCAACGTCTCAAACAGCAGTGCTGTAAGCCACCTCTGATGTTCAAGCCCAGTTCACGTGGCTGCTCCATTAGAAGCCAGGAACATGGTACCTGCCAGCCAGGCTGTAGGCCCCGTGAGTGACAGAAATACACAGCCGTGTATGCCCCCAAAAGCCAGGGTGAGAGGCCGCTTGAACACCTAGACTCATTCTGTTAGAATTTCCATGTCTTCCAGGTCTACTTTTCTACTTCCTGCATTGTTGCCCTCGTCCCCGTTATCCAGAAACCCATGGCCAGAGCCTTGCACTGTTATGAAGACAGCTATGACAGAGGTCTGCTGCCACAGTTTTCTTTATTTACCCCAGCTCTGTAAGTGAGGTTGAGTCCAATTCAGACGTCATGCTATTGGCTGTAGGCTTTTCCCACCTATTACTTGTTCCTTTTTCCCCACACTCTGGTCTCTTTTTAGATTAAAGAGGTACTTGGATTTCATTTTATTTCTACTATTGACTCGTGTGTGTGTGTGTTTAATTTTTATGTAATTTTATTTTTTTAGTGACAGGGTCTTGCTCTGTTGCCCAGCTGCAGGGCAGTGGCGGAATCATAGCTCCCTGCAGCCTCAAATTCCTGAACTCAAGTGATCCTCCCACTTCAGCCTGTAGCTGGGACTACAGGTATGCACCACCATACCTTATTTTTTTATTTTTAGTTTTTGTAGAGGTGGAGTTTGGCTATGTTGCCCAGGCTGGTCTCTAACTTCTGGCTTCAAGAGATCCTCCTGCCTCAACCTCCCAAAGTGCTGGGAATACAGGTGTGAGCCATTGGACCTGGCTTCCTCTACTGACTTTTTTTTTTTTAAATTCAGAGTCTCACTCTGTTGCCTAGGCTGGAGTGCAGTGGCATGCTCACGGCCACCATAGCCTTGACCTGCTGGGCTCAGGTGATCCTTCTGTCTCAGCCCTCCAAGTAACTGGGACTACAGGTGTGCACCACCATGCCCAGCTAATTTTTTGATTTATTGTAGAGATGAGGTCTCGCCATGTTGACCAGGCTGGTCTCGAACCTGTGGGCTCAGGCAATCCTCTGGCCTTTGCCTCCCAAAGTGCTGGGATTATGGTATGAGTCACTGTGCCTGGCCTCTACTGACTTTTGACCTACAACTCTTTGTTTTATTTCAGTGACTGTTGAAAATATGGTATCTTAGCTTCTCATGGTCTGACTTGAATTAGTGAGAATTCGTATGAAATATAAGACCCTTATATCCATTTACCCCTCTTCTGTCCTATATGCTGTTGTCATATTTTTCTCCCACTTATATTCTGAACCCTGAAACACATTGTCATAAGTTTTACTTTAAGCAGACAATGTAGTTTAAAGAAATTTTAAAATTAAGAAGGGTTTTATATTGACTCCCATATATTTACCATCTCTGGCAGTCTCCTTTTGTATATTGTAGATCCGTGTTTCTATCTACCTGGAATCATTTATCTTTGGCCTGAAGAACTTCCTTTAGTATTTTTTATTGTGCAGTTGGGCTGGTGATAAATTATCTCAGATTTTGTTTGTTTCTATCTGCCTTTATTTTGCCTTCATTTTTGAAAGATATTTCCACTGGACAGAGAATTCTAATTTAACAGTGTTTTCTTCTCTTTTAGAGCTTCAAAGATGTCATTCTGATATCTTCAGGACTGCGCCAATTCTGACAAGAAGTCAATGATAATTCTCATTATCGTACCCTTTTAGTAAGGTGGGGGTTTTTTTGCTTTTTGGTTCCCTGGATTATTATTGTTTTGTTTTGTTTTTTTAAGAGACAGGGTCTTATTCTGCCGCTCAGGCTGGAGAGCAGTGTTGTGACCATAGCCTACTGTAACTTTGAACTCTAGGCTCAAGTGATTCTCCTGCCCCAGCCTACCAAGTAGCTAGTACTACAAACATGTGCCACCACTCTCGGCTAATTTTTTTTGTAGCGACGGGTCTTGCTATGTTTCTCAGTCTGGTCTCAAATTCCTGGACCCAAGTGACTCTTCCCCCTCTGTCTCCCAAAAAGCTGGTATGACAGCCACTGTGAACCACTGTGCCTGGCCTCCTGGATTTATTTTTTTAAAAAAGATCTTTTCTTTATCTTTGTTTTTCAACAATTTGACTATGATGTGCTTCGATGTGGCTTTTCTTTATGTTTATCTTGTTTAAGACACATTGAGTTTCTAGGATCTGTGGACTGGTATTTTTCATCACATTAGGAGGTCATTACTTTTTGAAATAGTTCCTCTGCCCCAATTTCTTTTTGTTTTCCTTCTGAGACTTCATTATTTATGTTAGATTAGTTAATATTGTCCCACATGTAACTTAAGCCTTGTTCTTTTTTTTTCTGTCCCTATTTCCCCCTTCTATATGCATAAATTTGGATAATTTCTATTCTTCTTTAAGTTTATTGACTTTTTCTTTTTCAGGGTCCAATCTTTTGTTAAACCTATCCCCACGACTTATTTCAGTGACTTTACATTTCTATAGTTCTATAAAACTATAGAAATATAGTTCTATAATTTCCATCTGGTTGTTTTTCGTAATTTCTATTCTCTGATAAGATTAATGATCTATTCATAGCCATTTTCTCCTTTACATTCTTTCTTTCTTTCTTTTTTTTCTCTTGAGATGGGGGTCTCTGTTGTCCAGGCTGAAGTGCAGTGGCATGATCATGGTTCACTGCAGCCTCAACCTCCTGGGCTCAGATGATCCTTCTACCTCAGCCTTCTGAGTAGCTGGGACTACAGGTGCATGCCACTGTACCTAGCTAATTGTTGACGTTATTCTAGAGATGAAGTCTTGCTATGTTTCCTAGGCTGGTCTCAAACTACTGGGCTCAAGCAATTCTCCTGCCTTGACCTCCCAAATTGCTGGAATTACAGGCATGAGCCACCGCACCCAACTCCTTTAAATTTTTTTTTTTTTTTTGAGTTGGAGTCTCACTCTGTCATCCAGCCTGGAGTGCAGTGTCATGCTCATGGCTATCGCAGCCTCGATCGGCTGGGTTCGGGCGATTCTTCTGCCTCAGTCTTCCAAGTAGCTGGAACTACAGGCATGTGCCACCACACCCGACTAATTTTTTGATTTATTGTAGAGATGAAGTCTTGCCAAGTTGCCCAAGCTAGTCTCAAATCCATGGGCTCAGGCAATCCTCTCACCTCGGCCTCCCAAAATGCTGAGATTATAGGCGTGAGCCACCGCGCCTGGCCTTCCTTTAAATTTTTGAGTGTACTTTTTCAATTCACTTTGGAGGTATCATCTCTGGAACTCTTTCTATTAACTGTTCAGCTCCTTCCTTTCTAGTACCCTGTCCTACACATTCAGTCCCTTAGGCAGCCCTGACTTTTGGTCTCTTTTCTTCCACCCTGGGTTTGGGCTTCACTTCCTTGTTCAGTGGTTTGGAAAACCCCCAGACTGAAGGCCAGAGTAAATGTGGATTTTACCTCTTGTGTTTTTTTCTTCTCTCAAGGGTCATATCCCTGTATTGTCTTTTTTTTTTTTTTTGAGTCAGAGTCTCATTCTATCACCCAGGCTGGAGTGCTGTGGCACACTCACGGCCACTGCAGCCTCGACCTGCTGGGCTCAGGCGATCCTTCCACCTCAGCCTTCCAAGTAGCTGGAACCACAGGTGCACATCTCTCCATTCTGCTAATTTTTTGGTTTATTGTAGAGATGAGGCCTTGTCAAATTGTCCAGGCTGGTCTCGAACCCCTGGGCTCGGGCCGTCTTCTTGCCTCTGCCTTCCAAAGTGGCATGAGCCACCGCACCCAGTCGATATCCCTGCACTATCTATAGTGCAGTACCTGTAACGTTGTTTCATATATTTTGACCAGTTTTAAATAAGTTGTTTATGTCAGGAGGGTATGTCTGATATCCCTTACTCTGTCATGGTGACAACCAGAAGTTCCTCTGTAGTTAGATGTTATTATTCTATTTAATGGCTGAGGGAACCAGTGCTCAGAGTACATAAGCACCTTGCTCAAGGTCACATCACAACCAGCTGAGTAAGGACTGTGTCTCAGATGAGAGCCATGTCCCAATGGCTTACGGAGCAGGGCATTTGACGTCACTTCTCAGTTTTGCTTTCCAGTTCTCTTTTCTATCTTGTTCCCTTTCAAAGAGAATAGGCAGTAATCTCAGGTCCACTTTCATATCTCCAGTGCTATTATATTTCACATTGTCTCTCATTTTCATGGCTTTGAACTTTGCTCTGCCTTATCTGGCAAATTCTATATTTTAAACACTCACCCTCCCCTTCCTGCTTCTATTTTAGTCAGAATAGTTAGCCATGTTCCTTGTTTATTCTTGTATTTTCTTAGTACCAAGCACCGTGCTTGGCACAGAGACATGTTTTTATATGTGTTTGTTGACAGAACCAAGGAAGAAATGAATTTTTTTTTTTTTTCTTTTTGAGTTAGAGTCTTACTCTGTCATCCAGGCTGGAGTATGATGGTACAGTCACGGCCACCATAGCCTCAACCTGCTGGGCTCAGGCGATCCTACCTCAGCCTTTCAAGTAGCTGGAACTACAGGACGTGCGCCACAATGCCCGACTAATTTTTTATTTATTGTAGAGATGAGGTCTTGCTGAGTTGCTCAGGTTGGTCTCAAATCCCTGGTCTCAGGCAATCCTTTCACCTCCACTTCCCAAAGTGCTGGGATTACAGGCATGAACCACTGTGCCCGGCCATGAATTTCATTTTATTCATCTTTTTATCCTTTTCCCTGTATACTCATAAAAACAGGGGCTCCAAGAGGCCCAGGCAAGGAGCCAGCATCCCCAGGAGTCCACAGGGAGACCCCGAGTGTGGCATGCTTCCTCATACATGGTTGGAATAGGCTTGTCTCTCAACATGGGTTCCTGGCATTTCTCTGTTATTCTTAGCAGACTGGAATTAGCCCACTGCCTTTTTTTTCTCTTTTTACAAGGGGAGACCCCCAAAAACTGGAATTATTTTTGGGGGGTAAGCCCTTTGGAGTATGGAGTACAGGCCTCCCCTGCTAGATGAGTGTTCTAGGAATCCACTGGCATCAGTATATCAGTTAGCGTTGTTGTGAGAGGCTGTGTTCGGCTTCAGTGAATTTTTTTTTTGGAGATTCTTTCAACGCATTTGCCCGTTTTATGATGGATGATTTATGAGCACCTGCCCACACCGAGCTGAGTGTTCAGCAGTTTTTGACCAAAAATCGTCCACCCTCCCTATTCACCCAACCTCGGCCTGAGCAATGTTTTCTTGTTTCCTCAGATGAAAAAAGTCCTCAAAAAGAAACATTTTGCCGATGTGGAAGAGGTGAAACGAAAAACAACAGAAGCACCAAAAGACATCAAAATTGATGAGTTCAAAAACTGTTTTGAGCAGTGAAAAAAGTGTCTCCATAAGTGTATTGCATCAAACAGAGAGCACTTTGAAGGTGACTGAAGTTTAAACATGTAAGAATAAATGCACAAATTATATACATAAATTCCGGTTTTTTGGGGGGGTCCCCCTTGACTATCTTTCCTTCCCCTGGCAGCAATTTCATAAAGAGCCTCTTTATTATCCATTTCAATTCTACTCCTAAAGCCTACCTACGTCTCTGTCTTTATTTTACCCTTCCTCTTTTCCCCTACATTTCTAGCACATTCTAGATTCTGTATGCGATTTCTTTATTTCTGTTGTAGTCTTCTCTGTTCCTCATTTCCTTCTCTGTACAGCTTTGTCTAGAAGCCTCTCTGTGGCACTTTAGATTTCATCATTTCTGTTCCAATTTTTTCATCTTGGTCTCCTGCTGATTGCTTCTACTTGAGGGACTCTGGTTTTTTCTTCCAAGCCTTTGGTTTCAGGGCTGCTTTCCGTGAGCGTCTCCTCATCTAGTCTCCTCACATGCCCACCGAGGCCAGCCTGGGAAAGCTGGGGGCCTGCCCACCCCCTAATCCCGCCCCTTTTGCTTTCAATCTCTTCTTGTTCCCTCTGGAATTTACTCCTTGCTTTATATCACTGCCAAACTTCCAGTTTTTGAGAGGTGAATGTGGGCTGTTACCTTCATAAAATAAAAATGGGAGTGTCCTTCATGGGACATGTCACCACCTCTGTTCTTTCTTGTGCGTAGAGAACATCCACCTCCCTGACTCAGTGTCCACTGTGGTGACCACATGGCCAGCTGTCAGCTCGTGGGTTTAAACACACACCTTTCATTTCTGGGCTCTCACAACCTGGGTTATTTGGTTTGTTGAGCACTCTTCTTAGAGCTCCCATTTCATTTTTTGCTCAAGAACCCATGGAAATTTTTCTCTCTCCACGCATACCCTTTTTGTGGTGTTCAGGAAGTGAGTCATATCTTTATATGTGGCTTTTCTTTTTCAGATTTCTTCTGGGGGTTCTAAGGATTTCCTTTGGGGGAATGTATATCTATGAAGTGGGTCGTTTTGCTTCTTCAAGTCACAAGCATCATTATGTGTCATTAGATTCCAGATCCCATAGATCTTTGGAAAGTTCCTATTATAAATGGTAAATAAAAATCTCACTCTTAGCCGGGCTCGGTGGCTCAGCCTGTAATCCCGCACCTTGGGAGGCTGAGGTGAGTGGATTGCCTGAGCCCGCGGGTTCGAGACCCGCCTGGGCAGGCGAAACCTCATCTCTACAATAAATCAAAAAAAATTAGCCGGGTGTGGTAGCGCGCGCCTGTAATTCCGGCTACTTGGAAGGCTGAGGCGGAAGGATGGCCGGAGCCCAGCAGGTCGAGGCTGCGGTGGCTGGGAGCGGCAACTGCACTCCAGTCTGGGCGATCGAGTGGGACTCCAACTCAAAAAAAAAAAAAACTCACTCTTTGGAAATTGTCTGTTAACGAAATCCACAGAGCCTGTTGCTCTCCGTGTTCCTGGGGAATAATCTTCTCTGAACAGGTAATATGTAGACTTCTTGCACACACTTGTACGCAGTTTTTCTCTCCCTACAGTCTGTTAAGTGGAGCCTCTTGCCATCTTTTTAGTGGCAGTTTTACATTCCTACTTTGACTCCCCCTTTGTCCCCTTTATGTGAATTTAATTAGTCTGCTGAGGCTTCTTTTAACTTTCTTTTCTTTTGCTTCCTTTTTCTTTTAACTTTCTTTTCTTCTGCTTCCTTTTTCCTGCCCATTCCTCCAGGGCTTGGGATCCCTTCCCTACCAGTCGGCAAGTCTTTCCCTCTGTCAGCTTCAACAGCTGTTCCCTCTGTCTCCTCTTTCCGGACCTCACAGACCCTCGCCCTGGAGCCAGCCTTGCCTACCTCCGTACTTTTTCTCATTAGAGCCTTATTCTAGATGGCTTCTCGATGCACCGACCACCACAACCTGGCTTCTTTCCTTGTCTTCCGTTTGTTCCACCACTAACCGAAATCGGTCTTCTTGATTCCCCCTATCACCTTGAACTCCCTGGAGTGCCTGTGCCCAGCTCACCTTTGTCATTTCTCCTCTCACTCTGCACCCTTGAAGCCAGCCCAACACATCCCACCCTGTGTCCCGATGGCCTGCTCTTGGGTCCAGTCTTTCTCCGACGGAGGCCAGACCCCAGCTAATTATGGTTTTATTCTCAACACCTGAACGTTTGACGTCCTGGTACACTCGGATGACACTTTTGGAACCTCATCTTTTTCTCTCTTCCCCTAGCTTTACTGGGGTATAACTGACAAATAGAAATCGTTGATATTTAAGGCATACAACTAAATGTTTTGCGATATGTATACATTGTAAAGTGATCACCTCGATCAAGCTAATTAACGTATCACCTCACATAGGAACCATTTTCTTTCTCTTTTTGTGGCGAGAGCCCTTAAGATCTAACCTCTTGGCAAATTTCAAGTATACAATGCAATGTGATTAATGATAGCCATTGTGCTGTACAGTAGACCTCCAGCACAGTTCATCTGGCATAGTTGAAACTTTGTACCTTTTGACCTTTGCACCTTTTGTCTGTCCATTTCCCCTTCCCCCAGTCCCTGGCAACCGCTGTTCTCTCTACTTTTATTTATTTATTTAAAATCTTTTTTTTTTTTTGAGTTGGAGTCTCACTCTGTCGCCCAGACTGGAGTGCAGTGGCCGCTGCCGGCCACCGCAGCCTCGACTTGCTGGGCTCCGGCGATCCTTCCGCCTCAGCCTTCCAAGTCGCTGGAACTACAGGCGCGCGCTACCACGCCCGGCTGATTTTTTGATTTATTGAAGAGATGAGGTCTCGCTTGCCCAGGCGGGTCTCGAACCCGCGGGCTCAGGCAATCCACTCACCTCAGCCTCCCAAAGGCGCGGGATTACAGGCTGAGCCACCGAGCCTGGCTACTTTTATAATTTTGACTATTTTAGATTCCACATGAAAGTGAGAACTTGCGGTATTTGTCTTTCTGTGTCTTATTTCACTCAGCATAATGTCCTCCAGGTTCATCCACCTTGTTGCAATGTTGCAAATGACGGGATTTTTCTCCCTTTTTAAGGCTGAATGATATTCCATTATGCATATATAAATATTACATTTGCTTTATTCATTCATCCTTTCGTGGACGTTTAGGTTGTTTCTGTGTCTTTTGAGACTCATCCTTTGTATGTCTTTATCTTGTACAAAAAGTATTGGAAAGTGTCACAAACTTTTCTGATAATAGCTCAATTTCCTATTTCCCCAGTCTAAACTCCATGGTGGTCAACCACTATGGGCTCTACAAGGATGGTTGATATCTCACCAAATCGTTATGAACAAGGCCTTAAGATGTGACCTGCCCAGTGGAATTACTAGACAGCGCCTCTAGTATTCTGACCCTTTTTTTTTTTTTTTTTTTTACTGATAAAGCCTCTAGAATAAATCAGAATTCTTTGATGGTCTGAACTTGCTACTCATTTCTAGGGAGGTCTGCAAGTCTGTACTTTGAGTTCATCTAGAATGTCTATAATGAATTAAAAACCAGGGTGGCCATTACAGATCTCAGACTGCAGGAGACTTTAGAAAATGCTGTGTGGTTGCTATTTCTAGTGTCTGAGCAACATTGGAGAAACTCTTTTTTTTTTTTTTTGAGTTGGAATCTCACTCTTGTCGCCCAAGTTGGAGTGCAGTGGCATGCTCACGGCCACCACAGCCTCAACCAGCGGGGCGTAGGCGATCCTCCCGCCTCAGCCTTCCAAGTAGCTGGAACTACAGACATGTGCCACCATGCCTGGCTTGGAGAAACGTACCATGAGCAGTTACAGTATCCGGAGCAAAGTCAAAACTTTGGCATGGTCTGATTCAGAACTTTTCTGAGTCTGAGGACGGCATCTTTCTCGGTCTCCAGCCCCACGGGATTGAGAATTCTTTGTTTATGTTTATGGTTGGTTTTATGGTCAGCGGAACTGATGACTGTCTAATTGGTGAGGTAAGAGACTGCCACCTTTCTAACCACTGGGTCCTTCGTATGATTGCATCAGCAAGTGTTGGTTATGTCCTAAGCAAAATTGGACATAACCACTGTCGGCTGGTTGGTGAGGCTTTGGTTTCAAGACACTGCTGTGAAAATGTTAAAATATCTATTCCTGATGATTCTTACTTCTTGGGGAGGGTCCTGGTCATGTCTTTGGAGTTAGATGACTGTGGATCTCCACTCTGGCTTTACTTCCTAACTGAATGACCTACGATGTTCTTGAGGCTCAGTGCCCTCATCTGCAAAAATGGGCCTAACAATAGCTACTTTATTGGATTTCTCTTATAATTCAATGAGGGCTTTGGAAGGGTGTTATCATTATGAAGGGTTATGTAATGGTATTACCATTATGACATGGTAGTAATTTGTGCCTCTTTTTTGTTTCTTCCTCTTGCCCTAACCTCCTTTTGTGTATGTGTAGTGGGGGGCATGGCTGGCATCCAGGACATACCACACACGAGAAAGAGCAATTATAACAATAAAGTACTCAGGGCAGGTGGGAAACTCCCATCCCAAAAGTAGAGAGGGCATCATAGGTCAGAGGGTGAGACCTATCTATAAAGAAGTGAAAGAAATTCATATGTCAGTGAGAGGGATCCTCTGGCCCTTTGTGTGTGTGTATGTGTGTGTGTGTGTGGAGGAAGGGGTGGGGCATTTTTTTTCTGTTGCCCAGGCTGGAGTGCAATGGCATTATCACAGCTCACCACAGACTGGACTTCCTGGGCTCAGGCAATCTTTCTGCCTCATCCTCCCAAGTAGCTGGGACTAGGCATGTGCCACCATACTTGGCTAATTTTAAAAAATATTTTATAGACACAAAGTCTTGCTATGTTTCCCAGGCTGGTTTTTAACTCCTGGGCTCAAGCAGTCCCCCTGCCCCAGCCTTTCAAAGTGCTAGGATTACAGGTGTGAGCCATCAAACCTGGCCAGCATTTGTTTTATTGCAAGAAGTAGGGAGAGAATATCCATAATGTTCTTTTTTTTTTTTTGAGTCAGAGTCTCACTCCGTTGCCCAGGCTGGAGTGCAGTGGCACACTCATGGCCACCCCAAGGTCAACTTGCTGGGCTCAGACAATCCTTCTGCCTCAGCCTTCCGAGTAACCGGAACTACAGGCACACACCACCATACTCGGCTAATTTTTTGGTTTATTGTAGAGATGAGGTCTCGTCAAGTTGCCCAAGCTGGTCTCAAACCCATGGGCTCAGGCAATCCTTTCGCCTCTGCCTCCCAAAGTGATGGGATTATAGGCATGAGCCACCGCCCCTGTCATATCATGTTCTTTCTTGGTGTTTTCTTTTGGAGGAGCCAGGATTGTATTAAGACAAGGAAGAATGTTAAATTGCAAAGGTATAGGACATGGAGTTGTGGACAGGAGGTGGGAGGGCTCAAGGAAGGTGATGGCACCCACACACCTTTTCTCCTTGTTGTTGAGCATGTTTACTTAGTCTCTCAGCCTAGGAATGGAAGTCAGTCTGAATGGAATCTGATGGATGGAACAAGTGAACTGTGAGGCCATGAATGCTAGCTACAGAGCTTTGTCACTCTCAGAGGAGCAACTGTGGGGTTCTGTGGTAGGACCCTCATCGGAGCACCTCACTCGAGGGTCTGCGTGGAGTTTTGGACTTCAGAGGAATGTACTTGAGTCTGGGTGGGTTACCTCTTACCCGGGTAATCTCAGATGCACTTTGCAACCTCTCTGATCCTCAGTTCCTGATGTTGTCTAACATTACAACTTATAGCACATGCTTTTACATGATTAAGTAAAAGCAAATAGTTATTTTTAAGTTCCACACAAATCTTAACTTTTCTATAAAATTTGTATGAAACTTTATTATTTTATTTATTTCTTGTTAAGAGATAGGCTCCCACTATGTTGCCCAGGCTGGTCTTGAAGTCCTGGGCTCAAGACAGTCCTCCCACCTCAGCCTCCCAAAGTGCTGGGATTACAGGTGTGAGCCAATGTGCCCTGTCGAAACTTTATTATTTTAAATTCCAACCATTTTTGTGTTCTAAATAAAGAAACTATGGTCCAAAGAGGCTAAATGGTTATGTAAGACAATTAGTGGAAGAGGTGGGAGTAGAATCCAGGTCTTCTGATCCCCAGGGAGGGGAGGGGGTAGAGGCGGGCTGGTGTGAGCATCTCAGGTCAGGTGAGCAGACTCTGAATGGCCAGGGCCAGCAAGCCAGCAGTGAAGGGGGCTTCCTGTGTGCCAAGTGTTCGACGAGGAGCAAAGATACAGAATGAAGTCTTTCATAAGTGAGTTATTGCTTGGCTGTCTTCCCGGGATGCCTGCCATGCCGAAACTGCTCGAGGGAAGGGGCCTGCGTTGAAAAGTTTCAAGAATACTCAGATTCCTGCTCTTTTTATTTTTTCCATTTTTATTTGAGATTCAGGGGGTACACATGCATGTTTGTTACCTGGACGTATTGTATAGTGGTGGGGATTGGATTTCAGGTGGCCCATTCCCCAGAGAGTGAACACTGTACCCCAGAGGTAATTTCTGAGCCTCAACCCCCTCCCTTTATTGGGGCTATTATTTCCATCTGTGTGACCATTTAGCTCCTGCATATGAGTGAGAACACATGGTCTTTGGTTGTCTGTTTCTGATACTCTTTCAACAAGTGCACTTGAACGACCTATAAGGAAATCGAAGGAGTTGGAGGCATTGAGGTGAGTGTGTTGGGTGGGACTTTGTAAGGGAAGAGGCCATGAGCAAGGCAAGGGAAGTTTCAGCAGTAGCGGGGACAGTGTGAGTCCATACTCGGTGCCATCAGGGCCTGGTGGACAGAGCAGCCCTATGAATGCAGAGGACAGATTCCTCCATGTCAGTCACCATTTCTTCCTTAGCATGGTGCAAAGGCAGGACCCCTCTTCTTAGGACGATAGGACAGCTGCTTCCTGATGTCCTTAGCAAGATTTTCTCTGGAAAATGATGGACAGAGACAGGAATATATTTAGGAAATAGGAAGGGGTTAACTAGCTCACAGTTCTTGTTTTGCTTGAGATTTGAAAGCTTGAGTTTCTTTTTTGTAGAATGATTTGAGTTCCTCTAGGTATATTCCCAGAAGGGGGATTGCTGGGTCATATGATAGGTCAATTTCTAATACTTTTAATATCGCCACACTGTGTTCCATAGAGGTTGAACTAGTTTGCACTCCCACCAACAGTGCAGAAGTATTCCCTTTTCTCTGCATCCTCTCTAGCATCTGTTTTTTTAAAATTAATTTTAATTTTATTTATTTATTTATTGGGTTGGAGTCTCGCTCTGTTGCCCAGGCTGGAGTGCAGTGGCACACTCATGGCCACCTCAGCATTGACCTGCTAGGTTCAGGTGATCCTTCCACCTCAGCCTTCCAGGTAAGTGGAACTACAGGTGCATGCTACCACATCTGGCTAATTTTTTTTTTTAATATTGCAGAGGTGAGATCTCACCAAGTTGGCCGGGCTGGTCTCAAACCCTCAGGCTCAGGCAATCCACTTGCCTCAGCCTCCCAAAGTGCTGGGATTACAGGCTGAGCCACCGAGCCCTGCCATTTTTTGATTTATTAATGATAGCTATCCTTACTGGAGTTAGGTGGTATCTCAATATGGTTTTGATTTGCATTTCTCTGATAATTAGTGATGCTGAGCATTTTTTCATGTCTGTTAGCTGCTCATATGTCTTCTTTTGAGACGTGTCCTTTTACGTCTTTTGTCCACTTTTTAATAGAACTGTTTGTTTTTTTCTTTTGGCTTGTTTGAGTTTCTTATAGATCCCTACTTGCACCCGCATGCTTATTGCAGCACTATTTACCATAGCAAAAACATGGAACCAACCACTGAGAGTGGACTGGATAAAGAAAATGTGGTACCTATACATGATGGGGTATTATGCAGCCATAAAGAGGAACAAAATTATGGACTTTGCAGCAACTTGGATGGATTTAGAGTTCATCATACTCAGTGATCTATCATAGAAACAAGGAACTGGATACCATATGTTCTCACTCATCAGTGGGTCCTGAACATTTATCATACTACTACAAAAAAGGGATTGGCAGTAGTGGGACACTACCAGGGGAGGGAGGGGGGTGCATAACATTACTAAGGTACCTGATCCTAAACCAGGGGAAGTGGGACCAGTGGGGAGCCCAAACTTTATCTGCATGTAGACTACTTATACACCTAATCATGACTTGCACCCCACATCTTTAAAATAAAGGAAAAAGAAAGAAAGAAAGCTTGAGTTTTTACCATTTATCCCCCCCTTCCCTGACTCCTTCCTACCTGTATTCTCCGTGGGTTTTTTAGGGCCTCTAATTAAACAGCCCCTGCTCCTCCTTTCAACCCCCACCAGGTCCCTCCATTGTGATGTACTCCAGGCTCAGAAAGCTGTGACTTCCCCAGGGGGTTCATGATTCATTCTGGCACCTGGGCAAGTGATTTCTGTGTCTACTCTCTCCTTGGGCTCCAAGGGCTCAGGGCTGTAGGGTAGCAGAGCCGGCTCAGTCCAGCTTGGGAGAGTGGAATATTAACTTTCAGGATCTTTGGGAGCCAGTTGACGTCACCCCGGCAACTTGAGATTGGTCAAAGTGGGAGTATTTATATCATGGGAGTTAGCAAATACTGCTAAAGATCAGGGCCTTTTCCTCCTGGATAGCTGGTTGTTGACTTTTTACCAGCACACTGCTTGCTAAGGGAGAAGCAGGATTTAGACTAGTCCTTGAAGTGGCTTCTATTCAAGTTCCCAAAGACCCTAGAGCTTCCCAAGAAGATCTAGCGACATAACACCCTAATTCAAGGCATCCACCTCCTTGGGCATTGGATACCATGGGAGAAAGTGGCAGAGGGAATCAGCGCCGAGCAATTCTTTGGGCTGTACAAGTGACCAGGCTCCTTCTATCTCAGGCTCCTGGCTACCATCACCAAGCATGACAAGGGACGTGATCCAGAGCAGAGCGGCCACATTCTTTAATGTGATAGCAGTGACAGGCCCAGGGCTCCGAGCCTGCTTGGAACATCATGCCAGGACCCTCTCCTTTCCCTTTCTTATCTTTGGATGGCGATTACAAAAGACCCGGATGTCAAACTGTCGCTTATTTCCTAATGAAGGCATCTGGTGCTTGGCAGGTCCCCAGGCATCTGACTCTGTGACTTTGAACCACCCTGACCCCCTTTGTAGGATCAGACCCTGGAGATACTGCACACGGGCTCTGCTCTTCTCCCCATCTGAAACTTTCTCTCCCTATTTGCCATCTCCAATGCCTCATTTAAAAAAAAAAAAAAGGCTGGGCTTGGTGACTCAGCCTGTAATCCCAGCACTTTGGGAGGCCAAGGCGAGTGGATTGCCTGAGCCCGTGGGTTTGAGACCAACCTGGGGAACTGCGAGACCTCATCGCTACAAAAAATAAAAAATTAGCCAGGCGTAGTAGCACACGCCTGTAGTTCCGGCTCCTTGGAATAGGCAGATGGATCTCCTGAGCCCAGCAGGTCAACGCTGGGGTGGCCATGAGCGTGTTACTGCACTCCAGCCTGGGCGATGGAGTGAGACTCCTACTCAAAAAAAAAGAAAAAGAAAAAGAAAAAAAAAATCACAACATAACAAAACAAAAATTAAAAACCCAGCAAAACAACAACAAAAGCCAAATCAAGGTCCCCTCTGAAAGAGGAAACCCCAAACAACATCCTCACCCACCACCTCGGAGGGAAACTAACTTGCTGGCTTCCAGAAAATGATGGAAACATGCTACTCAGAATGCACCTGGCACATGAGTCATCTATCCTCCCACGACTTCATCTGCATGAAAATAGACAATTCATCTGCTTCCATTCCTGGTTGTCCTGCCCAGAAGTCATTATCCTTTGGTGACCTCAGAGAACCTGTTGCTCCAAGGGGTGGCTGCTGGTGAGGGCCGTGGGCGGTGCCTACTCTAGGGGGACAGGGCTTGCAGGTCCTGAAATGTCCCAGGAGGGGGAAAGGCAGAGCTGGCCTGGGGTTTAGGAAAAGGAGGACAATGACTGCGGACATGTTCTCAGAGATGACCTAGTCGAATTCCCATGTTTATCGTTTTTGTTGGGGTCCAGAGAGGGTCACTGACCTGCCCAAAGTCAACCTGAGAATGGGTGTAGAAATGGGACAGAGACCAGCATGTCTTCTTGAAAGTTCTATACCAGATGTTGTGGCTGGCAGGGCTTGGCCCTGGCTGCTGCCCTCGCAGGAGGAGCACATCATGCCCAAGGGAAACGGGGACTCGGAATACCACTCTGCAGGGAAGAGAGATGGCGCTGGAGTATTCAAATACTCTGTGTGAATCCCGACCCTACGCTGAGCCGCCAGTTGCTGCCTTTCCTGGCAGTCGGATTTCTCATGTGTCTCAGGAAGGTCTTAGACTAGATTAGGAATTCATAAACGATGGCCCGCAGGTTAAACTGAGTCTACTACCTGTTTTTGTATTTCCAGGGCACGGAGAATGGCTTTGACATTTTTAAATGATTGGAGAAAAAAAGAGTAACATTTTCATGACATGAAAATGATAGGCACTTCAATTTTTGAACTCCATAAATAAAAGTTCCATGAAAGCACAGCCATGCCCATCCTGTTGCGTATTGTCTAGGGCTGCTTTTGTTGAGTGGATGTGACAGAGCCACATGTGGCCCCCAAAGTTGATTATGCTCACTATCAGACTAGTGACTCCCCAAGGCCCTTACAGCTCTTACACTGTCAACGGGGTGCTGTGCTCACCATTGAGAGTCCCCCCAGCTGCCCCTTTTAATCGCGATCTTCTCTGTGAACTCTCCAGTGGTTTCTCAGCTCTTGTCCCTACTCCTTGTTGTCCCGGTTGGATTCATCCAAAGGGAATTGGCGTTGGTCTCCCAAGGAGAGTGTAGCTTGACACCTGGACTTGTAATAAAAGATACCTTAGCAGGGGACATGGGAAGGATGGGGAGAAGGTGATTCTAGACAGGGATCAGAAAACCATTTCTTTTTTTTTTTAAATAATCAATATTTTTTATTTTGATATTGTGGGGTACAGTTGAGGGTTAGGTATACAAATATGCTTCTTTCAGGCACCCTTGTTGATAAAAGGTGTCTCCCAGTCCCCAGACAGATATTGACTACCATTAATCCCATCTCCCTTCCCCTCCCCCGCTGTAGTTTCCCACCACTGTCAATCCTTTTCTTACAGTATTACATAGGATGTTCAAAGTTCACTATATGAGTGAGAACATGTGATACTCAGATCTTTGTTTCTGTGAGAGGTCACTCAGTATTATAGTATTATAGACTCTAGTTCCATCCAGCTTGCTGTGAAATTCATGATTTTGTTCTTTTTTATGGCTGCGTAGTAGTCCATCTTGTATATGTACCACATTTTAAAAATCCAGTCCTCTTTTGATGGACAGCATGGTTGGTTCCAGGTTCTTGCTATTGTGAACAATGCTGCAATAAACATACGTATGCAGGTATCTTTTTTATAGAGTGATTTGAGTTCTTCAGGGTATATTCCCAGTAGGGGGATTGCGGGGTCATATGGGAGGTCAATATTTAGAGCTTTTAGGAATCGCCATACTGTTTTCCACAGAGTTTGCACTAGTTTGCACTCCCACCAACAGTGTAGAAGTGTTCCCTTTTCACCACACCCTCCCCAGCAACTGTTATTTTTGGAGTTATTGATATTTGCCATTCTGACTGGAGTTAAGTGGTATCTCAGTGTGGTTTTGATTTGCATCTCCCTGATGATTAGTGAGGTTGAACATTTCTTCATATGTCTGTTGGCCACTCGGATGTCTTCCTTTGAGAAGTGTCTGTTCATATCTTTTGCCCATTTTGTAATGGGGTTGTTTGTTTTTTTCTTTTCAGCACGTTTGAGTTCCTTGTAGATCCGAGATGTTAAGCCTTTGTCAGACCTGGAGTTGGCAAATACTTTTTCCCAGTCTGTGGGCTGTCTCCCTGCTCTCTTGATGGTTTCTTTGGCTTTGCAGAAGAATGCTTTCTTTTGAGATATGTATTGCTTTTAATAATTGAGGGCTGGGCTTGGTGGCTCAGCCTGTAATCCCAGCATTTTGGGAAGCCGAGGTGAGTGGAGTGTCTGAGACTGCGGGTTCGAGACCAGTCTGGGCAGCTTGGCAAGACCTCATTTCTACAATAAATCAAAAATTAGCTGGGTGCGGTAGCATGTGCTTGTAGTTCTGGCTACTTGGAAGGCTGAGGCAGAAGGATCACCGGAGCCCAGCAGGTTGACACTAGGGTGGCTGTGAGCATGCCACTCCACTCCAGCCTGGGTGATGGAGTGAGATTCCAACTCAAAAAAAAAAAGAAAAAGAAAAAATAATAATTGAGTAGTATAAGTGTTTGTGAGCAAAATTTGGAGTATTTTTCTGTCAACCTGACTTATCCAGAATTTGGAAACTGTGAGTATTCTTAATTAATGTCAATAAGGTTATTTGCATAAGTTCAATAAGATGTCTTCTTTTAAAATTTAATCACATTTGTTTTATTGAAAAAGAAACTCTGATAATAATACATGCTAATGTAGGAATATTCTGGAGACCAGTGTACAGGCTATTGCAATAGTCCAGGCAAGGTACAATAAGTATTTGAATTAAGGCAGTGGAGTAGAAATCAGAGATCATGGTAAAGACATATTTGCTATGGTTTGGTTAGTCATAAATTCAACGACCTACAATGGAATTTCTTGGGTATCCCAGCATACTGAAAGTAAAATTCAGTATTCTTCTCATGGCCTATAAAATCCCACGTGATATGATCTCTACCTGCTTCCCAACCTCATCACCTAATAGTGTCTGTTGCTCATCTTTTTGCTGAGATCCAACCACAGTGAGTTGTCTTCTTTTGTAACAGGACACAATTGGAGACACTCATTATTTTATCAAGGATTTGACCAGAATGGCATTTTTTCAGACATGATCACACTATTTTGAGGAATTGGGGTTGACTTTATAGAGGCAATAAAAAGCCCCTTGGAAAGATGTACTACATTTTAAATAACTTAGTTTATTTAATTCCATATATTTGACAATGTACAGGTATAATACTTAGAAATATAGATCATGCAAAAAATGGTGTCAGATTATTTCCCCATACTGTTTTTTTTCTTGCCAGCACCATTATAAAATTACAGTGGGGTCCTATATATTGGGACTTGCCTCATGCATAAATGAGTGGTGAGTTTCCAAGCTTCTAGTGGTTTTATGGAGAGAGCCTCACCATTCCATTACCTGAATTCTTACCTCCAAGATGGTTGCTATATGTTTTTTTATTTCATCCATCACCTACTTTCTTCTCTGAATCATCTTTCCTCAGCTTTTCCTCATCAAGCATTTACTTTTCTTACTCTTTGTTACTATTGATTATAACAAATACTATTGCATTTGTGGATTAGTAAATAGGAAAGGGCTTGTTTAGGTGGTTCATCTCTGACCCACTTGGAGTTTGCTTAGATAACTGAAACCAGAAGTATCACTTCCAAGCTGACTTTCTTACATCTCTGGTGCCTCAGTATTCCTTGCTTCTCCCTTCCTTTCTCTCTCTCTCTCTCTCTCTCTCTCTCTCTCCCCTCCACCCCCCCCCCCCCACTGCCTCTTGGATCTCTTCTTCCAGGGCTTCCTCATGTGGCTTGGGCTTCTCACAGAATGATGGTCTCAGAATAGTCTCACTTCTTGGTGGTTGGCTTCCTAAAGGTGAGAAGTGGAAGATGCCATGCCCTTTAGTGGCTATGCATACAACTAGCATGGCATAATTTCTGCCGGACTATATTAGTCAAAGTAGTCACAGGCCTGCCCTTCTAAGGGAAGGGAAATAGACATCATCTTTTGATAGAAGGAGAGTCTACTATTAACCAGTAATACTCTTATTCATCAAGTTCTGTTATTATTCCAATATAATATTTAAATAATATTTTCAGAGAATATGTCTTTCATTGTCTGAAGTTTTGCCATTTTCTTCTGAATTAAAATCGGAGTCCATATATACAGATTTATTTACACAACTAGCATTATTCACTGACTAGTGGTAAGTGCTAATACTGTCTAGCAGGGGGACAACTGTTAATATAACATTGATTAAATATTCACAAACTAAGTGCTATGCAGGAAAAGGACTTGGTACTATGAGCATGTGTAACATAAATCCCATATGTTTGAAGGAATAAAGGAAGACTTCCCTGAGGAGGTGACTTCTGAGCTGAGAATTAAAAGATGGGTAGGTGTTAACTAGAGTGGAGAGATAATGCCACTTATTATTTTCACACAGGGTAGCATATGAGCAAAGACACAAGGTGAGAGGAAAATTAGTGCGTTTGAGAAAGTTAGAGAAAAATTCCTGTGCTAAATTGGAATGTCAGTGATATTGTTAACTTTGTTTTGAAATTGAGGGTCAACTTCTGCCCTGACACAGGGAAGGGCTCCACAAATACGCACTTCCCCAAGGATGGGGAGCTTGTCAATGATATACAACCTGTCCTCAGGCCTCATCTACAGCCTTTACACCTTGAAGGGTGTCCCCTACAATTCATTGAAATCTTACGTGAGAGTCACTCAGATTCAGAGAAATCAGTATCGAAAACCACCCTAAGAAAACATCAGCTACAGAAAATATAGCACATGCTGGTGGTTATTATAGAATGGAGTTTAAGTGAAAATCAAGGTTAACTCATGCCAAGATTGTCTAGCTCTTTAGAGATGATATATGACTCAGTACTGTCTCCACTATATATAAATTATATGTGTGCATATATGTATATATAATTTTGATATGAAAGCTAAAGGAAAATGGTAATTTGTGTGCATACAGGTCACATATGTAGCTACTAACTAAATTTTCAAGGGAATTTAAACATTCTTTTATTTATTTATTTATTTAATTGAGTTGGAGTCTCACTCTATTGCCCAGGTTGAAGTGACATGGCATGCTCACGGCCACCCCAGTGTCGACCTGCTGGGCTCAGGTGATCCTTCTGCCTCAGCCTTCCAAGTAGCTGGAACTACAGGTGCACACTACTACACCCAGCTAATTTTTGATTTATTGTTTTTGTAGAGACGAGGTCTCACCAAATTGCCCGGGCTGGTCTCAAACCCATGGGTTCGGAAAATCTACTCGTCTTGGCCTCCCAAAGTGCTAGGATTATAAACTGAGCCACCAAGCCTGGCCAAAATTTAAACATTCTAACATGAAATTAGTATATACATCAAGGCTGAGTGTGGTGGCTCATGCCTGTAATCTCAGCACTTTTGGAAGTCAAGTCAGGAAAATCACTTGAGCCCAGTGTGGGCAACATAGTGAGACCTCATCTCTACAAACACAGAAAAACCAGCTGGTTATGGTGACACACGCCTGTAGTCCCAGCTACTCAGGAGGATCATTTGTCAAGGCTAAAGTGAGCCGTGATTGTGCCACTCCAGCCTGGGTGACAGACTGAGACCCTGTCTGTCATGTGCATCAATAAAAAAATGCTGTATAGATTGTCTGATTTACTGTTCTAGGATATTTTATGTAAATGGGTTTCAATTCTCTGTTCAGTTCTTAAATTATTTTAATGTATTTAGTATAACTGAGAAAAATTAATTATCAGTGCCATCTGCCAACCCTAAAGTAGAAGAAAAATTAGAAAGGCCTTTAAAAAAATAATTTTTCAAAAATATAGGGGAAAAGGCGAGATTGTCTTGCAAAGCATTTTTTTTTTCTATGAAAAGGCTATGATAGATACACCATTTGAGGAGGAAAGTGGGCGAGAATATCATATAGAAAAATCAGAATTGCACTTCTTTGGAAAACTTATGAGTTTCTACTAAAGACCATAGAATGCATATTTAAAAAGAAAAGAGAGAGATTTCAACTCTACTTTGACTTTTACTGAGAACTTTCTAGCATCTTAATTTTAGGAATGAAAATCCTTTCCGTTGTATCCTTCCTATTGTCATTTAATGCTTTTTGAGCTTTACAATATTGTCCATCTTGTTGCAATATCATTCTAATTTTCATCAGAAATGGTAATTGACACATAAACTGGAGATCAGGTAACAGGTTAAACATTGTCAGGGAAGGCTAATGAATGTCAATTGATAAAAATGGGCTGATGCCGGGCTTGGTGGCTCAGCCTGTAATCCCATGCTTTGGGAGACTGAGGTGAGTGGATTGCCTGAGCCCGCAGGTTCGAGACCCGCCTGGGCAACTTGGTGAGACCTCATCTCTACAATAAATCAAAAAAATTAGCCAGGCATGGTAGTGCGCAGCAGAAGGATCGCCGGAGCCCCGCAGGTCGAGGCTGTGGTGGCCGGGAGCGGCCACTGCACTCCAGTCTGGGTGACAGAGTGAGACTCCAACTCAAAAAAAAAGGGGGGGGCTGTTATTATTTTGGAAGATAGTTACACTTACATTACTGTATAATACTATATTCTTTATAATTCTATATTACTTTATAACCTTTATTCTAAGAAATACGGTAAAACTAATACATCCCTAAAAATAAATTAAATGTCACTGTCTTCTGAAAGTTTAAATGTAGTTTTCATTTTGCTTTATTTTCTTTACAAAAGATTCGTTTGTTATAGCCCAAGAAGTAGTAGCTGAAAAGCTTAAGGTCATTAATAAACTGAGATTATTCTTCCTCTCTCCTGTTTTTCTTTTATAAAGACACCAGAAGGAAATTAAATGTTTAATTAAATTAAACAAATCAGGTGGGCACTAATATTACCATGACCAGTGTGTGCACCACTAATTGCTCATTGAGTATTACAACAGTGTTGACACAGTCTAAAATAGAGTCGTTTTGGCCACGTATCAAAGCAGGCAATGTTTTTCTAGATGTTATGCTAACAGGCATTCTGGAGGTGCAGTCCACGTGACTGCCATCAGAACACCAGACAATTAAATATTGCCAGTTCAGTTTCCTGGACCTTGTCGTGACCCCTTTGGTGCGAGTGGGGGGCTTCCAGCTTCCATCTGGTCGGCCCTCCTTGGGAGGCAGTCACGTTGGGCCAAGGCTAATCACATGTTCTGGAAGAGTTCACAAAGATCTGACTTGGGCATTTTTAGAAACGACTCTATCCATCTCACACATTCTGAAGTCTAAGAAGACAATATTTCCTTGTCACGTTGTTCTAAAGCAGGCGTTCAGTTAAATTCAAAGAGCACACGTCTGCTCTCATAGGAACAACTGTGAGCAATTAACAGAGAAACAGAACATGTGACAAAACAACGACTTCAGAAGAGTGGGAGAAACAAGCCATTGTGGATGGTTCAACACTTCTGTCAGTAGATAAAACTGTGACACAGTCAGCATTCATCTTGGAAATTCTTCTTCCTTCCTCTCTCCCCGGCTCCTGTACACAATAGCCATTCCCAACCTGGGCTGCTGCTCTCAGCCTGGTCTTAACCTGCTCCCTTCTGCAACCCAAACATGTCTGCTCCAGGTTTATTCTTGCAGATTCCTTCTAAGCATCTAATCAAACCTAATAAACGTATTCAAGCTAGGATCTTCCATGAAAAAAAGCTTTTAAATTCAATATATTTATGTTAAGTGGCTGTGCTAGGCACAGTGGCTAACAAACCATCTGATTGAAAAATGGTTCTTCGTTTAAAAATTGGGAACAGCCGGGCTCGGTGGCTCAGCCTGTAATCCCGCGCCTTTGGGAGGCTGAGGTGAGTGGATTGCCTGATCCCGCGGGTTCGAGACCCGCCTGGGCAAGCGAGACCTCATCTCTACAATAAATCAAAAAAAATTAGCCAGGCGTGGTAGCG
>CAUYQG010013145.1:0-32884 GCA_963574415.1 Tarsius wallacei | reverse complement strand
TCGTCGCCCAGACTGGAGTGCAGTGGCTGCTCCCGGCCACTGCAGCCTCCACCTGCTGGGCTCCGGCGATCCTTCCGCCTCAGCCTTCCAAGTAGCTGGAACTACAGGCGCGCGCTACCACGCCCGGCTAATGTTTTGATTTATTGTAGAGATGAGGTTTCGCCTGCCCAGGCGGGTCTCGAACCCGCGGGCTCAGGCAATCCACTCACCTCAGCCTCCCAAAGGCGCGGGATTACAGGCTGAGCCACCCAGCCTGGCCAATAGGCAGGTTATTCTAGGGCAAGTAAAATAAACATATTGGAGGATGAAGTCTCAGTTTAGAATTTGTAACATTTGATACATCTACAAAGGGGTCCTTTTCCCTAAATGGAACTTCTCTGTATTTAGAAACTTTCCTAGCTCTTCTTCCTAGGATTTAGAAATTAGTAATGCTAGGTATCAGCATTTTCTAAATTTAGAGTTCCCTAGGATATGGAACTATCAGTATCAACTGAACAGAGGGGAACATTTTAAAAATTTGGGAAATAATCCCCTAACTCACTGGACAACAGAATTCAGTCTCACAGTTTCTTGGATAAAATTCCTCTCTAACTTTTTATCAAAGATCAAATTCTGAAAATAACCATGGGATTAGGAGGAGAAGCTTGTCTCAGCAATGAACTTATTTCCTTTTATTGTCAGTTGAGTGGCATGGCAGAGCAGAGGTAAAGGGGTCTACAGTCACTTGTCAAGGTATTAAGTCACAGCTTCCATAGCCTGGCCACAGCTTTGCAGATGGCCCCATCATGATAGTAGAAATAACAAAGCCCAGCAAAGGTTAAAGCTGAGAGTCCAAAAGGCCAGCCTTGGCAGCTTTCTGCGATGTGTCTGCATGGACATAGTCTGTGACAATTTGTGCAAGGCCCCGATGACTAAGGAGAATGAGTGCTGCAGCCCAGGAGGAGTCTATCACAGAGCAAGGATTCAAAGCAGCAGCTGGAAGCTGGCCCAGAAGCAATGATGATTATGACTTAATATAATTTATCTTCCTTTGGTGAATTAACATGAAATCAAATCTGTTATAGTGATTAAAAACCCATTGGAGAAGGTTCCCAGTGATAAGGTATTATATACAGAAATACACCTCTCTCTCCTCCCTGACAACAATGTACATGGAGTTAATGTTTTCTTTATCTTATTTTTAGGATCGAAGATTCAATGATGAAATTGACAAGCTAACTGGATACAAGACAAAATCATTATTGTGCATGCCTATCCGAAGCAGTGATGGTGAGATTATTGGTGTAGCCCAAGCGATAAATAAGATTCCTGAAGGGGCTCCATTTACTGAAGACGATGAAAAAGTAAGATTTCATGCCTTTTGTGACTTGTACTTTCCTTCTTGATCGTTAGTTGCTATTCTCCCTTAAAAGACAGTTGAATTATTGTCAGTTGAATGGCATGGCAGAGCAGAGGTAAAGGGGTATACAGTCAATTTTCAAGGTATTAAGTCACAGCTTCCATAGCCTGACCACAGCTTTGCAGATGCCCCTATCATGATAGTAGAAATAACACGAATAGCTGTTGGATTAGCCCATTCATGGATCAAAGAGCTTTTTCTCATGTTATACAAAATGTAAAGGAAGTTTTTTGATATTTCATAGAATGTGATATAATTGAAAATAATTACTTCATCTTTTTCTTAGCTTGCCTTTCATTATAAGCATCTGTAGTATTCTTGTAATTCCCTGGTCTTTATCTTCCTTATAAGTAAGCTTTTTAATAGAGGATCACAATACCACCACACATGACCTAAGGGAAGATAGGGAATATAGGAAGATTACTGCATTTCAGAAACTCAGCACTTTCTCTTGTATTTTTATAACTACAATGAAAAATTGTTTTCTCAGTTTTTATATAAAAATCTCAATAAAATGAATGTTATTTAATTGGTATTCCAAATTGCTAATAAAAAGAACATTACTTTTGTCCCTGAAGAGCATTTGACCTTGGTAGAAGTAATGTACTTTCTGCTCTGGAATTTGAAGTTCTTTCACCAGTAGTTTATTTGCCAGCTTATATTAAAAGAGAGAGTCCTCAAAGAACTGAAACTCTTGCTTTGAAGCTCCTACCTTTATGTGGAATGAAATCTGATGAATATTTATGACATTTGTGCTAAAAACAAATCTCAAGTTAGTTTATTTAAGTTTAATGACTCTCATATTCCTATATGATTAAAAAATGCTTTATAATTTAACCTTCTGGATGTGAGTTTGCTATTTACCAGTACTAATTACTAATGTATTAAATTAATGCAAATGTTCTGGTACAGAAGGTCAATGTGAATTACGGTTGTAAGGAAGCAAGAAGATTTTTCAAGTGAAGAGAGTCCTTGGTGTACATTATTTTTATAGTGGAGCTGAGACAGCCCAAATATCTGTAAAGGTTTATAAACTCATAGAGCATGAGAGGGCCTTAAATAATTTATTACATTTCAACAAACTTATGTTGGAGTCATAGGAGGCATAAAGATAAATCTCTATTGTAATGCTATAACACAAAGATAAATTCCCATTGTTATGCCATCCAGGTGCTACAAAGCAAGACGCAAGACTCATCAGCAAGATGTTCTAAGACATGCTATGAGCACCTAGGAAAGAGAGGGTTATTCTTATTTGAAGGATCTGGAGAGTTTTCCTGAAAGAGTTAGGATTTAATTTGACATCTGAAGTGAGATTGGCCTCCATCAGACAGACCCAGGTGAGAAGGATAGAATATTTAGAAATGAATATAAACATAGGCACCCTATTCACTATAAAATATTGCCATAGAATATACAGATAAAGCAAAAATTTCACTTTGCACAATTTGTATCAATAGATAACAGTGTTCTGATATAGAATGTGCCTCTTATAAGGATTTAGGTAGAAGGATTTAGGTTTTTGTATCCTTCCAAACATAACCACTACATACCCTAGACATCCCTTGAACAGTTTAGTTTATACACAGACAGTGGCCCTACCTTTGCTCTGCTGCCTCCAATTAAAGGGATCTCACTATATATTTAGTTCTCATTTTATATTCCATTTATGTTATATTTGTTTTCTGGACTTTTCTCAGTAGATTTATACTCATGAGATAAGGTTTCATGAGCTTTGAGTGATTTAAAAAGAAGGTTTGCACAGGGCTTTGTACTTTTCTTGAACAGTGTCAACGTTTAGCTCTATTAAGAATGAGAGCTTGGGACTAAGTCCTAGCTCAGCTAATGACAAGCAACTGTTTGGGGTGTGCCACTTATCTCTGACTTGAAGTTTTCTCATTGAACAACTATGTTATCCCAGACAGGATAATTAAATAAGAACATACAAATGCTTTGCAAAAATAGAAACTAGCCAAGTATAAAACATAAATTGTTATATTTTGAACTAATATTTTCTCTAAGAGATCTGTCACTTATCCCTAAGCAACTTATTTCTTAGATTCAACCTCATTTGAGTATTTCCTTGTTCTAAATGTTACATTTTTCAATTCTGTAACTACCTTGTGTGCCCACAGTAGCATTTTATCTTCCAGCCTCTACAATTCCCTTACTTGACTTAAAAACCCTACTCTGCTTTCCCTTCTTAGAAGGAAGCCCTACCAGTTAGGTCAGGTAGATTATTTCATGCAGGCAATCCTGTGGAGAGTATTTTATCTCAACAACTTCCGGATCTGGTTATTCTTCTTTGCTGCAAGGGTTGTATATATTGCAAACCAAACACGAATGGTGAAAAAGAAAAGCTGTGACTTTCTTTCTTGTCCCTGAGTTGAAAGCATATGGGAATGGAGGGCAGGATGGGGACAAAAAATTAGGGAAACTGGATGTCGTTGACTTAACCCTTACTGTTCTGGGCTGATTATTGCTAATTGCTTCTAGAAAACAAAATCTAAATGTGGTTAGTAGGAGAGAACAAGATCTAGATATTTCTTCCAAATAAGGAAAGACAACAAAGGCATCATCGTGGCATTACCATAAAGTGAGTCTATCTGAGTTAAAATTCCATCTCTGCCATGGCCTGTGTGACCATGGGCAAGTTACTTAGCTTCTCTGTGCCATCATTTTTCTCCTTTTAGAAGAGGGGTGATAACAATAATATGTATCTCATAGTGTTGTAGGGAGATTAAATGAGAGAACACAGGGAAAGAACTTGGAAGAGCACCTAGCACATAATAAATCCTCACTGAAGATTAGCTATTACTGACAGCACCTTAATACATGTGAGATGCAGTTAGGTCTCAGTTAATTGTCTAATTTAAGTCTATAAATTTTTATTAAGTAGAGCTTCTGGGTTGTTGAAAACATGGTGGTGATCGAAGGGTAGCATACCCTAAGAGAAATTGGAAGCTCTGCACTCCTTCCCCCATGCCTTGCCCTATGCATCAATTCCATCTGGTTGTTTCTAAGTAACAATCTTTTATAATAAACCAGTAGCCTGTATGAGCAATTGGCTAAACAACTAGACAATGACCAGACCATGATTGTGATGAAACTCTGACCCGCATTCTCTTCAGCAGCCAGCCTAGAAAGCCAAATCACAATCTCTGCAGCAATTAGCTCAGTACAGTAGTAGTATTTGGTCAGTGACAGCCAGCTTCCCTATATTTTTTGCCCTCATCCTACCCTGCACCCCCACATACCACATATTCTAACTCAGGGCCAATGAGAGAAAGCCAAATATGTTCCCCAGCTTCTAAGTAACCTGCCTTCAGCTTCTCCACACCAGCTTCTCCACACCAGCAACCTCCAATCAGAGTCTTCTGTTTTTTCACCATATTTGTCCACTCCTCTTTGTCTGCCAGTCAGTGATGGTGCTGAGTTTCTTGTTATAGCAAGATCTGAATAAATAGCTTCTGCCTGTCCTCATTTAAAAAAAAAATTTTATTAAAGACAATCTATATGCCAGGTACTCCAGTGTTGGGGTTTCTACAATGAAAAGGAGGATATACTACTTTGCAACTTTGTAATTCACTTGCATTAATATTAATATACATACTTTTTTACTTGGTTGTACAAGATTACCCTTATTATGTGCTAGTTTATATTCTATGTTTTACCTAAAGTTATTTCTTACATATATGTCCCCACATGAATGTATTCTACATTTTGAGGAATTACAAAGTTTTCTTCTTTTTCTTTTCTTTTTCTACTCAGCTTAGTTTGCTCAGTCATTGTCCTATTACTGAGAATTTGGGTTTTTATCTGTTTTTCACTAAATACAAATACCCCGAATGAACGTCTTGAATAAATTACCTTTTTCTTTTGTGTTATTTCCTTGGGGTATATTCTAAAGACTGAAATTACTGAGTCAAAGGGCAAGAAAAGTTTTATAGCTCTCATTCCATGTTATCAGATAGCTTTCAGAAATATTGAACCCATTTACAATGGTAGCGGCATGCATATACCTATTTTCTCAGAGCTCTGTCAACTTTGTTCAATTCACATTTTGAAACTCAAATTAGTTTTCCTTTGTCTGCCAGGCAGACTTCAGACAACCTCCTCCCACATTCAACAGTATAAACTCCAGCAACAAAAGTGACTTCAGTGTTGCCACCAGAAAACAAAGAGGCAAAAGGAAGCTACGTAATAATGAGCATTAGGTAAGAGGCTCTGGTGTTAGAAGGTTCTCAAGGCACATTCAAGTCTCTGCTTTGCTGCTTATTAGCTGAGTGACCTTGAGCAAGTGGCTGAATCCTTCTAAGCTTCAGAGCCTCCATCCACCACAGGGTTGTTGAGGCGTAAAGTAGATAATAGATATAAAGTGCTCAGGATGGCACTTAGTATCAATAAATGAGCCTCGTGAAATCTCACCATGTATTTCAAAGCCTGAATAAAGGAATTTGAACCCTTTTTGTTATTTTACTTTATAAACATAACTGCTATGTCATCGTTCATATGGGTAGTGATACATTTATAGCACATTAGCATAATATGATTTGTATGTCCTGATATCTTAAAATGTCAGCTTCTGGGACTATAAGTTATATTTGGTATAATTTCAAAACATTTTGCAATATGAAAATCAGTAAATTATCTGCCTGAGATAAATTAAAAATTAAATGTGGTATATTCATTTCTGGGCTATTTATGTTTCTAACATAATTGTGCATAGAATCATATTGTGTTCCTTGAATCAGGGGCTGTGGAATAACATGTAATGGCTATGATATATCACTTAATACATATACCACATAATAGAAGTGACTAGAAAGATCAAGTCCATTCCCCATTGCCTCTGACCTCATCCAATGCAGAAATCTTTACCTGACAGATGGTCACTGGACTCTGTCTGAAAACTTCCCTTATCATGACTTTAAAATCATCATGTTCTTTAAAGTTCTTGGATAACTAGCAAGAATTTTATCAGCAGTGGTGAGAGTTTGGTGTGAAATATAGTCTACCATATGCCCATATTAACAACTTAAGTTCCATATCTACAAATTTTGATAATTCATGTTGGAAATACACAAAAAGGCAGACCATGCAAGAGAGATGATTGGAATTTTCTGGTTCGCTTCATGGTTTTTAAACAAATGTTCCTGTTTTTCAGTGATATGTATAAGCTAGCTGACTTAGGTGGTATCATTAGACACTTTGCATCCAATTAATTCATTACTTTGTTATTCCTGGATGAGTAAAGGGAGGTATTATTTTGCAGAATAAAATAATGGATAGGAGCAAACATTTGTGATCTGTTAAGATGTATGGGCATTCCAGCCTGTAACTTGGGAAATGGAAGTGAGCAGGGCTCTTATCCGCCCACCCAGGTTACCTACACCTTGGCCCTGAAGGAGTCATTTTGTATTGTCATTTGTAACATATTGTCCTGTTGCATGAAGGTATGATATGTCTATTGCAATTACTTTCCAGCATCTGACATAGAAGCAATGTGGCTTGAAGTTCTTCTTTGGCTAATCTCGATAAACTTCTTTAGTCTTGGTCACCTCTCTCTAGCTCATGCTTTGGAGTGTTTGGCTACCTTGCTACTCTGCTTTGTGCCAACATGTTCAGCCACCCTGTAGAGATGGGATGCAGCCAGCTGAGCTTGGCTGCCAGAAACTGGCTGAGTTCCAGGAGCTTGTTACTGTGGTGCTGCCCTGCCAACTGGTGTTGAGGATGGTGCATGGATGATATTAATGAGTCTCTGTAGAAGCTGGAGTTTTGTTATCAGCAACAGGCCTGACACTCACAGTCAGATAACGGGGAGGACTTTATAAACTCTTGGTCTTTCTAAGCTGTTTTTGACGGTGTGAGGCACATGTTTAGGATTCCTGAGATGTCAAGGGTACAAAAGGTACTGAAGTTCACTGTAGTGAGGAAGGGGGATGTTGAATACATTATGCTGATAGGGATGACAAATTGATGATCCCAGAAGACTGAATGCAGCTCACACATGTGTGACTTGCATGGGATTTAATTGACATAGGATCGATTTTTTTTTTAATTACTAGAAAACTGTAATTCTACCATAACAGCCAACCCTCAAACTAGACAGTTTAAGAAAATCAACTTAATGGGAGCAAAGATTGACAAGTTTCTTCTGTCCTCTTATGAATAGTTAGTTTCTACAAAAGTTACTTTTCAAAAAGTGTTTAAAAAACTTTTGTTGTATACATGGATAGTGGTATTACAACAATTCTGCCAGGCAAGTTTATGTATTTTCTATTAATACTCTTTTGTCTTTAAGATATCCAACTGCTAAAAAAAGAAGTAACTAGCAAATTAATTAAGAAATGCCCTCTGTGTTCTCATTTCATTTTTTCCCCCTTCTTTGCAACTAAGTTAGGTTTTTAAATCCATTGCAATACAATTATAATTCAAAATTAGTGCTTGGCAAAAAGGTTTTAAAAGTCCTAGCAGATGGCTCATGATTTCAAGTTATATTTGATCAATAAGTTTCAGTCCTGGAAAAAATTGGATAAAATCCCATAACTCATTAATTGCAATATTGTATCTTAAATAATCTAGTTCACTGTACCATTTGCCTTTTAACAGTTATTGTACAGGTTCTGTATTACCACTGTAAAACTACAAGAGCTTCAGAGACCAATTTGTTCATGTTCTATATGTTCACTGGACTATATCTGATTGAGAAGTTCAAAAACAACCAAGATTTGTACAAAAACTTTTGCCAACACAGTCAGAACTCAGGTTAAACTTCAGAAGTTTTTTTTTTCTATTGGAACAACATTGCTGGGGACTCCTGGTCTTATTCTCTGCCTCTTAGGCAGAGTCTACCTTTGGGGTTAGAAGGCAAGTCTGCCTGCCGGGGTCCAGTCTGGGGTTTAACGCTCAGTGAAAACTGGTCTACTCAGCCCCTGACTTTGTCTTGGGCTTCCCACTGCCCTGCTTTTGCTTTTATTCTTCACTAATTGCATGGAATTCTCTTCCTTTTCACCTCCCTTTCGAGGTTTAAGTCAAATTCTGTCATTTCAGACCTAAGTAGGCACGATTCCAAAAATGATGATTGTTTGCCCTTAATAGTGCTTTCTAATATTTTATAGTTTTAACATTTCTCTAGCTGTCCCCAAATGATTGCAACTGGATATTGGCTAACCATTTATTAAGAAAATATATAACAATCACATATGCAAGAATTTAAAAAATCAAAACAATTGGACAAAATGAAGGACAGTATCTGCATAGTGTAATTTTAATTCCAGATGCATATGCATATAGATTTATAGGCCCTTTGCAAAAATTCAGATGTCTTCTTGATGGCTAATATACTGTCATTTGTAATTTCTGCTTCCCTAGCTTTTCTTTTTATGTTTCTAAGAGTTACCAAGGAAATGATAAAAGCTTAGTTGCAACATCCTTCTTTCTATGTACTATGCAGGATCTAGTAATGTAATTTTCAGTTATCAGGAACATGAAATAAATGAACTCAATGAGTTACAGGGTTGTAACTGTTAAAATGCTGCATGTGGAAGATTTTGAGTGGTCATTGATCCATGTATCATTTTTAATGGCTAGATAGTGTTTCATTGTGTCAAAGAACCATTCATTCACTCACTATTGAGTCTCTACTTTGTAGACACTACTATGTCTGAGGCAAGGTTCCAAGTGCTGAGGTTAAACCAAAAATTAAGCAGACAAAAATCCCTGCCCTCTTGGAGTTTACATTCTATTAGTAAAGACAGACAATAAACAAAGTAAACACATACATATATAACATAATTTCAAATAGCGATTAGATACATAATTTTTATAATTTAGATAATCTATTTTTTCTGTAGCTTTTATTTATATGAATGTGCTTAATTAAGTCTAGATAATATCAAAAGGTTCCATGTAAAATATAAACTTTTGTTAGGAAACAAGATTCGATCCAAAGCTTTTACACAAATGATTATGATAAATTATAACTGACTCTTCAACTGAATCTCTTTTTCCCCTTTATTTTAGGTATTCATATAAAGTGTGTGTCCCTCTAGGATAACTTATGCACTAAAGTTGAAGTACAAGAAAGTATTGTTTTATTATCATGCTCACCCCAAGTATCTTTGTGCTAAATCTTCCTTTGAGTATTAACTTGTAATCACAATATCAATTTACCACTGGGGAAGCTAAGAAATTGAATGGTCTTAGCCTGACATAACCAGACTGTAGATATAAATTACAGTCTGAAAAGTCATGACTCTGGTACTTCTGGGAGAAAAAGGTCAGAGTCTGAGGAGAGTTCAGTGTATTTTAATATTAAGGGACTGATGCTTTCATGACTCTTGGAGAGCTGGCAAAACTTGAAATACTCTTTTAGCCAAGCCACTTCTAAAAGTATGAAATGACAAAGAACTGTCTTATAAACTCTATCTCTGATTTATACAGGACTTGGACAAGAGAGAATGATTTGCAATTGCAGATTAGAAATAAACAAACTTGTTGGCAAGAAGAATTGTTATGAAAGAACTAGAGCAGAGTGTGGTGATTCTTACTGGAGCTTTCAAATTTGGACAGATAACTGTCTTATTTGAACAACTAGCTTAGTGTTATCATCTGAATTAAATAGCAAGGCTGCTTTTTTCCATCTTTTTTACAAGGCTGCTTTTTTCATCTGAAATTCTTAAACTGAAATTTTTAAAACAAATTCTTTTTTTTACAAATAGTGAAATTTAGTAGAATTCAAGTATATTTGACTACCTTTGAATCAAGTTTCTGTCTTTCTTGGATTTTTTTTTTCCTTTCCTTTGATGATAAGATAAATAAGGAAAAAAAAAATCCAAGAAAGGAATATGAGTTTATTATAGAATATTTGGAAAGTATACAAGGAAAAATTAATTTCACATCCTTAATCCTAACTTTCAGAGATAATACTGTTAATATTCTTGGTACATTTTCCTAGAGTTTTGTATTTGTACCTATAAATATATGTATATTTTCTTTTTGCTTTTGTGGAAGAAAGAGCCCATTGGATTTACCTGTAAATCAAGATAAGTTTTCTGAATTTGCATTATCTACTATACATGGGTTTTATCATGTTTTAAACAATTCTTCATATACATACTTTATATGTTTGCATTGTTTTCTACCATGTAAGTATACAATAGTTTATTTAGTAATTTTATTTCTCAGCATTTAGATTGTTTCCAAAATTATGTTAATATAAAATTACAATAGTGAACCTCTTTATAAATGAATCTCAGACAACATCTTAGAATAGTGATTAGATTGAACTATTAAATTGCTGTTTTGTAGGTCAAATAAGATCCATTATTCACAACTTCATGTTGTTTAAATTAATGATTAGGGTCACTGGGTCAAGAGCATTATTTTAAAATAGTTTTAATGGGATATAATTTACATACCATGAAGTTCACCCATTTATAATTCAGTGGTTTTTAGTATATTTGTAGAGATATGTAACTGTCACCACGCTTAATTTCAGAACATTTTCCCAAAAGAAACCCCATACCCTTTAGCAGTCACTCCCCATTTCGCCTAGCTCTTCTAGTCCTAAACAACTGCTAGTCTACTCTCTGTTTCTGAATTTTTCTATTTTGGACAATTCATATGAATAGAATCATGTAGTATGTGATCCTTGGTGATGACTTATTTCACTTAGCATGATGTGTTCAAGATTCATCCATGATGTAGCATAGCATGTATCAGTACTTCATATTTTTATGACCAAATAATATTTCATTGTATGGGCAGACCACATTTTATTTATCCATTCATCAGTTGATGGGCATTTGTGGTTGATTCTACTTCTTGATTATTATGAGTTATGCTGCTGTGAACATTAATATACAAGTTTTTACATGTACATATGTTATAATTTCTCTTGAATATGTACCTAGGAGTAGAAATGCTGTGTTATATGGTAACTATAATGTTTAGTCTTTTGAAGAACTACCAGATTGTTTTGCAAAATCGTTGCACTATTTTAAATTTCAATCAGCAATGTATGAAGCTCTCAATTTCTCCATATCCTTGTGAATACTTGTTGTTATCTGCCTTTTTTTATTACAGTCATTCTTGCAGGTATAAAGTGGTATTTCATTGTGGTTTTGATGTGTCTAATCCTGATGGCTAATGATGTTGATCATCTTTTCACATGCTTATTGGTGGAACATTTGTTTTTAAAGCTCTTGATAAATTTTATCCATTTTCTTTCAACAAGAATATATTAATTTACAATGCTAATAGCAGTATATCACCTTGCTGAACTTTCATCAGAAAAATTGCATTCCCGTGATTTCTAATTTCAGTTTATTTCCCTCCCTTTGATTTATTCTGTGTATGCATGCATTCCACAAAGAATTAATCAACCATTGGTTTAATTTTTATGTCAATTATATAATTGATATAATTTTTTGACTGGCAGAAAGAACAGTATGATGCAAACTGACTTAAGCCAGTTCGGTCATACAACTTCTAAGCTATTCATAATACCTCCTAGATACATCATAATAGCTGCCAAAAAGTTTGAGTTGGGGGAGTTGGCTACTTTCCTATACCCTTGTTGTTTGGTTTTAATAAAAGCAGATCTCAACCCAAATCCTGTGACACATAAAGACTTTTATTTAAACAAAAAATTATTGGCAAGTTGGTCAAATTTTTCATACACTCTGTTCAGTAAACTTAATGAAGTCCACACTGTCTTTGTTTTAGGTACTCTAAATATCCCTTGCAATATTTCAAAAGCGGGATGTGGTTGTTCTGGTGGTGGGCATCAGGCAACCAGAATCCTTTGGCCCAGTGGCAGGATTGGATAGTCTCAGGGCCTATCTCTAACGAAATGAGTGTGGAACTTGCTAGATTTTCATACTTTGTTAATACAAGGGGGGGTATTTTTTAGAATATTATAATCAATGCACATATCTTGAATACCACTAATTGTAGTAATTGGAGTCGATATGTAATATCCACTGTCCTGATTAACAAGCTACTAATTTCACCAATGAAATCCATTTCAACATTAGCAAAGCCTCACACTACTGAAGGCAGATAAAGATGTCTGGAACACTTATAATAACCACATTTGGAGTATGACTTTCTGATTACTTCTGGAATATAAATTCTTGACAGGGCAACTGTTTGCTCCTCAATGGCATACCTACCCCCCTCCACACATGCACATTTCACATTGTCTTTGCTAAAGAATTGAAAGCAAATTATAGACATCACACAGTATGCAGTATCTCTCAGTGTTTGTTTTTCTTCTTAAATTAGAAAATAATGGAAACGTTTATTAAGTATGTGCTTGGTGAAGGTTGCTTTGCATACATTGTCTCATTTAACCTTCACAAACAACTCTGTGGGTATTATTATCATTCTCATTTTATGGATGGAAAAACTGAATGTGAGAGATGTCAACAATGCGTCCAGCATCTCTTGATTTGTACTAGCAATGCCAGAAATCATCTGTACCTGTCTGTCTTGGCATGGCACACAGGGACATTTGGTGAATGTTCATTATTTTTCTGTTGTCGCATCTTCATTTAGGGGACTCATGAACACATAGATCATACCATACCTGATACATATGTATAGGTGGGTTAAATAAAGTTTGAGCTTTTTACAGGTTTAATACATTTTGTGGGGGGGGGGGAAGCATGTACTGAGTAAAATGTTATTTCTAAATGACATTACTTTGTGACATTTTAGCCTTTCATAAGTATCTCTAATTAAGCTTGAGTTTTATGTCTGTAAGAAAAATTTAAACACTAACAGACTAAAGAATTAGAAATCATTAAAAAGATGATGGCTTTTTATATATAGCTATGATGTCAATAATTTAATATTTTCATTTTAACCCTTTTTTTGTCTTTTACTGACAAAAGATTTTTAAATTTGTGGTTGTTTATGTATTTATTTTTCCTCTTGAGGATGAAAAGGAGGTAAAGATCAGTCTAACTTTAGCTTTTTTCTACTTTAAAAATTTTTGCCTCAAGTCAGAATTTGAAGATCGTGTTCAATTGCACTGAGTAGTAAAATGAGGTGGTCCAGTATAAATTACTCTGCAGTCTTCTTGGTGGATTTTTTCCTATGTTTCACAAAATTATGGTGTATGGTTTAAATAAAGCTACATTGTATTTCTTATTGGAGAATTTCGGATATAATATAACTTTGTGACACACTACATGTTTTCTATCTTTAACAATGTAGTGATTTTTAAAATGTACTTGGATGTTTATTTTCTCCTCTTCTTCTTTGTATTGGAAGTAGAAATAAAACCATTTCTTTTTGTCATTTTTGATTATTTCCTTTTATTTCTCCCACATGTGCCCTGGATAATATCCTGGCTAGATATGATTGCAGGCTATTTTCACTGGCAGATTCTGATTCCATCGCCAGTCAACAAAGGAGCATTTCCCCTGCCCCTTTCATCTTCTGCACACTCCATTTAGAAATGAGAAAAAGTCTCAAATGCAGGCAGCAAAATCCCCCAAGGGAGGGCCTTAACAGGAGTGAGAGCGTGTTAAGAGGGGGAGAAGGTAATGAACAGTTTTGAAAAATGAGGTTATGTAAGTTAGAGCTGCCCAGAGATGCTTTGAAGGTCTATTAGACACTGTTCTTGAAAGGGGGTTTGAATAAAACTAAAATACAATAACAAAACTCTCTCACTGGAGAGAATTTAAAATGTTTCCTCACGAGAGCTAATTGATACCAGCAGATAGCTGGAATGTGCTTTATCCATCTGAAAAGCATGTTTGATGTTTTGGAAGAATTGCTGTCTATAGCTTATAATAAGTGACTGTGGGAAATCAATATCTTTTCATTAAAGGTGCCACCCTGTGTTTAATAGCATTGAGTAGCATCGTAGCATCTGGGCAGTTTAATTTCATCTTCAGTTCTTGATTATTTTGTATGCCTCATTTCCAAAATCCTATACATATCTATTTTCTTTCTGTCTCTAAAAAGTTTTGGATTAATTTTGCAGAGCTTTGAATACTGACATCAACTTTGTTATTATGTCTCAATGGTACTTGTAGCTTAGTGTAACTGAAATGTGTTCTAGGTATTTTGTTCCACTTTCTGTTTCTGAAACCAGAATGAGACATCCAATAATGTCTTCAGTTATTCTCCCCTCTCTTGAAGACAGAGAAACAAAGTCCTTGGGTGAACCTTTAAGTGTCTGTTGTTCTTTTTCAGTGTTGACTTTAAACTTATTTTAAAATCTCAGCTTAGCAGTTTAACATGACACCATCATGATAAGGATAGTCCTGGGACATGATGGGGTTTTGCTGTTCCTATTCTTTTAACCTCTGAAACAAGGTGACAGGAATTATTGTTTCTGTGAGGCTGAAAATACATTTTGCTCTAGATCTAGAAGTCCCTTTTTTAGGATTTGTCCCTGATGCTGTGGTTTGTTTCCATGGATGGTTCCATTGTCATATATTTTACAGAGTCATTCAGTTAAAAATAACAAAACTGCATACATTGTGGCAAACTTCTAGTCTGCAGCATGGATTTCTTAAGTAAAAGAAAACAGGAAACCAAACTGCTTCTTACATTCTTGTCTCCAGATTGTTGCCAGGGGGTAGATTATACACAGATCATTGGGTTAAGCAAGCATTATTGTTTCCCCAGCCATGCACAGAGTAATAAGTTATCCTCCTTCTTGAAATTACATCTTCACTAAGATCAGTATATAAAACTCAGTTCTATGTGTGTTGGAAGAAGTACAAGGTCACAGCCATTCACCTGGAAGATGATCCTTCACAATTATTACCAGAAAAAAACAAAACAAAAACAACTCTGGAAAAATACTCTGTCCTTTGTAGTTCAAGGAGTAAATGTTTGCACCATGCTTGTTATGGACACTAAAGGGAGGGAGTCCATCCAACACACAGAATTTATATTTTTGGTGACTTTATTCTTCACACATACATTGCATATGATTCCCTCAATATTTTTATGAGGTAGGTAAGACAATTGTTAAGTTTTTCTTTATAGATGAGGTAACTACAATCTGTCTTGTCCATCAGGAAGTGGAACTGGGAGGTCGTTGTCCTTTCCTCTCCTTTTCCCTGGCTTGTCATTTTTTATAAAGAGAGCATTGACTATTCCTGCTACTTAGGAAGCAAAAAGTACACACTGGATTAATTGTAGACATGATGTCATTCAATGTGCCAGAATGTTCAGCTAAACAGTCAGTAAGAAATGCAATTTTAACTGGAAGATAATAGCAATGAAGTCACAGATAATCAGGCATAATGCACATTGAACTTGTTAAAGATTTAAAGGCTATTTAAAAGTCTTATTCTATAAATTCTTACAGAAAAATTTTAAGAACCATGTACTCTGAATTTATGAAAATCATGAAAGCAAGAAGACCTTAAAATTGTTCAATTCAAACTATTGTTTTAGAGCGAAGAAACATTTTACAAAGAAAAGAAAAGGAGGTTGAAAGATTTTAAATGATTTGCTCCAAGTTGCGTAATTAGAAACCACAAAATTGAGAGTTGAATCTGTGTCTTCAAACGCTACTGTCCCCAGACCTTATTCTCTATCATGCAGACATTTGGCTGCCGGTGGACAGAGGGCCAGAGGACAGTGGTGGTTCCATTTAGCTCATGGTTCTTTGGAGTGCAAAGCCACATGGCTAGCCCTATTTTATGCATAGGAAAATCCTGAAACAATTGGTAAGTGAGTGGTATAATATGTCTCCCAAGTGCTTTCTTGCTTGTCTTCTTACAGATATTGGAGCCTACAATGTTTTTGCTACCACAATAAAAAGGATTTGTGGAGAATCATCTGTGTGTTTCAGCAAGAGTTAAGAATTAAAAAGAAAATTTTTTAAAACTTTGTTCTCAATCAACATTGAAGTAAAGCATATATTGTCATGTTCTTTGACAACCTTAACCATGTTGGAATCAAGTCAAAATGTTAAAGACGAGGTTCTAGGCACTCATAGTTTTGACTCTCTCTTAAGGTTGATGTTTGGATAGATCAAGTTCTCATTATGTCAGACGGAGGAATCTTTAAAAAATAGTTATGCAAATCAGAAGCATTGAGTGGCTCAAGTATCCCAAAAGAGTGCTACAGTTACTTAGCTGTCTACTGATTATCATTGATTTCTGGCCAAATCATTGACACAATGTGTTTAAGAATGAAGAGAACCATGGAATAAAAAATGTTCATAAGGAATGTGCTCTTAAGAACCATCAAACCTGGAAATGTCAGCGGAAATGGGTTGAGAGTAAGTGGGAGGCAGATGTTTATTAAAGAAGTAAATAGCATGAATGGTAGAAATATTTTAATAACTTCTGTTTGCTATTTCTCTACATACAACATTTCAATTCAAGTGTTTCTGATGCAGGTGTTTTGACAGTGTTAATCCCAGCAGACACTCTGGAACCCTGTTCCACCCTTATTGTCATCCCAATTCTGGGCAATTTTTACTTTCTACTTTACTAATTTATATGCTGTTTGGAAACTTTTAAACTTCGGGTTTTTATTTTTTAGGTGAATCCTGCTTGGCAGTATATTATTTTGATCTAATGCTGGGTTCAGTTAGCATTATACGGATAATGAGAATGATCTGTAGATTTTTTGGTACTATTTTTATCTTTACTATTTTTATTAAGATTGTTAGGTGTATTATTTTAGAATTAGAAAAAAAGACAGTTAAATGTTGTTTAGTCTTTCATAATTGGGAGGTCTCTAGGGGGCTATCAGGTACTCCCCTCAAAGCATTGGTATAAATGAGTTTTACAATAAGTGTAAATGTGTTATTTAGAGAACAGTTGGAAATCTAATTAGGGTCTCTTGTGTAGTCTAGGGCTAAGACTGAGCGATCTTATTATAGTCCCAAAGTCCTCCCCCCACCCCAGCCAATATATACCCAATTAAAAAGGAAAACATAGAAAAAAGAGGAAAACATGTAATGGAAACATAGGAGAAAGATAATAATCTTTCTTTATAGACATTTTTCAGCATTTAAGAACTCATGCTGTCATAAAAGTCAAGAAGAGCCCTATTTTGACCAGTTAAGATGTTGTCCAATGTGACTTTTTGCACTTTGTTTGTGAAAACATTTTCATTTCCAAATGTAAGATATATGTTAAATCCCTTTTCAAGCTGTCCTCCAATTCTGAAAAATGACGACTATAAATTTTAAAAGAAAAACAATAAGTTCTGTTATTGACTACATTAAAAGGCAAAAGTAAATAAATGTCACTGTTATGACATTAAAGGAGGAATCACACAATGTTTGAGATGCAGAAAATTCAAGATACAAGAGAATTCTCATTGACTGAGCAGTTGTCTGGTTGAAATAATTTATATTTTCATCTGAGCAGAGTACATGGTTACTAACAATGTAGTTCATACTAGGTTAACCCTCAGTCAGTCCCCACCCTACCTGTCCCCATTGATGCTGGAATGAAGCTCACCAAAGGGAGAAGAATGTTGGTTTTGAATATTATTTGTTTGTTGTTTATTTTCTTAAGAAGATGAAACTATAGTGGTGTGTTTTAGGCTGGATTAAAATGTCACATAAAATGTCATTTTTTTTCTCTCTCTTCCCTTCTCTCCCTCCTTTTCCATCTTGTTCCTTAAAGGATTTGAGGCATCTGAAGGGGAAATATTGGGATACAAATAAAGTTTCACTGCCAGATGAGGTCATGACCCAGGAATTCTCAAAGAGTTTTCCAGTTTGGGTTTTGTTTTTTTCAGTGCTAGGTTATGAGGTGATCTCTGACTACATTTAGTTTTGGTCAGAATCTGTCATTGATCCACTCTGTCTTTCTGGCAAGGGCTGAGGCTGGAGGATTCCAGTGGAGTTCTGGTATTTAGATAATGCTCCTAACTCTCAGGCTGAAGGAATTTCAGATGAGGAGCAGTGACTCACTGAGACTGCACAATATGTGTATCACTATTCAGGGAGACAAAACCATTTGCCACCTGCCAACCAGGAAGCTATTCTCTCTCAAAATGAGGAAATTCATTAACTGTAATGAAGACCTTTGCTAATACATAAGTCTAACTATTAGGATTTAGGCCCCAGCAGATCAGTTAGTGGATTCATTTCCCCACTGTGTAAATGGTATAAATCTCTAGTTTGTGCATAAAGAAATTCATAGAAAAAAATCCTCTGTTTTAGAAAGGAAATGAGCTTTCATTTCCTTTCTTATTTGTAGCTAACTTCTGCTTACAATAGGAAGATTTAACTCTGGGTAAAGTATCCTGGACTTCATTCATTCTGTGCTATGACTAATAGCTTTTCTTTGTAACCACATCAAGAATTCATACTGCTTTAGGAAACAGCATTCTACATCTCTAGTGAATTGCTTATCTTTCTTGAAGAAGAGTGGATTTCTCATATTGTCATTCTTGTGTGTTTTCTGACGTAACAGAAACACTAAGTCTATCAACTGCTTTAGACTGTATGATGGATATCGAGGACCTCTTAACAAAACACTGCGCAAAACAACTGAATCAGACTTCTCTCACCAAAAAGTTGAGTGTGTATATGTGGAGCTTTCTATTTTACTGTCTTCCCTGAGATAGAATGCTGAAAATTTGCAAGCAGAAACAATACATTGTTATGCACAGATAACATACACATCTTGATACATCAAGAAACACTGGTTAGTTTTTTTTTTTTTAATTATTTCAATAGCTTTAGGGTTCCAAATGGTTTTTGGTTACATGGATGCATTGTCTAGTAGTGAAGAAGTCTGGGCTTTAAGTATACCTGTCACCCCCACTAATTTATTTTGTACCTGATTAGTAATTTTTTTATCCCTATCCTCTCCCCAGTCCAAGTCTCCAGTGTCCACTATACCACTCTATATGCTTTTGCAGAGCCCTAGTCTAACTCCGACTTATGGGTGGGAACACACAATATTTGATTTTCCATTCTTGCATTATTTCATTTAGCATAATGGTCTCCAATTCCATCTAAGTTGCTGCAAAAAAAATTATTTTATTCTTTTTTATGGCTGATTAGTAGTCCATGATGTCCCTTTGTATACACACACACACACACACACACACACACACACACACATTCTAGACTGGGGCTGTTTAACCTTTTGGCTTCCCTGGGCCACATGGAGTAACATTTTGACTTTCCAGGGCCACACTGAGTAAAAAGGAACTGTCTTGGACTGCATATAAATAATATAGTTAGTGTATATACATAATAAGACTTATTTTTAAAATTTTTTTATTATAAAGTTTAGAAACATGAGAATATAAAACTAGTGGGAAATTTGACCTTGTTTTTGTAAAAGTGGTCGCAATTCTTTGTGAGTTCTCAAGGTGCTCATCAGAAATGTTTGTTTGAATTTTGCTCTTTGTGTGCTTCATAATTGAAAACACTTGCTCACAAATGTATGTGCTGTCAAAAAGTGATGGCATGAATAAGGTATGAGTGTGAACTTCATAAATGGAACTACGCATGAGGTCACAAAGAAAACAAATGCTAAAAAGCACATGATGTTAAAAAGATTCTGTGGGGCCACATTACTAACTATCCTGAGTCACATGCAGCCTGCAGGGGGGGTTAGACATACCTGAGCTAGACTCTTCTAAGCCTGGGCCCTGTGTGACTGCGTGGGTTGCATGCCTATGAAGCCTGACTTTTTGGTCTGGAAATAATAAAGGTAGAGAGGGATTTGCTTTAAATCTAAACAACTGAGCAATAATACAGCAGATGGATTTTGTTTATGGTATCTCAGAATATTAAATCTAGATAAAGCACTGAGGTTCCAAGGTGAGTGGTGGTATGTCATAAAGTGCTCCTTTACAACATAGCAGGAGCAGACTCTCTTTGACAAGTCAGGGTGGAGTTTCTTATTTTTGCCGTCCACAGGGTCAAGATGAACCACGGACGTACCAAAAGGTGACTCCCCAAGACCAAGCCTGGGTATGGATAACATTATTGAACTCCTAGGCTCAAAAGAATAATTATAGAGGGCTACAAGCAAATGTTGCATTCTTTGAGTCAGACCATGGTTGCTCTTATAAGAGCTTTAGACTGAAGAGTCTCACCAAACTTAGAAGGGATGAGAAAACTGTGACACAAGATTTGGTGTGTGGCACTGATGGTACCTGGTGCCTTCTCACTCCTAACTCACTATAAATTGTGTCTGTAGTCACTTTTCTTGCTGATTTTAATTTTATACTGCTGGTCAGCTTTTAATGCATTAACTGTGGCACTGGAGGAGAAAGCATTAACTTAACAAAGACTTCTCTGAGAGAATGTTTTAAAGTCATTGAAAAGCTAATAAAAGAATATTGATTGCCTGGTTCTTTTTTTGTCATAACATAAAGTATTAAACAAAAAATAATAATAAATGATAAAAATTAACACACAACAGATAAATCTCTTCAATCTTTAAAGTTCTATAAGAGAGTTGACCCTGTCTTTTTAACGCAATAGTTATGCATAGAGTACTTGTTTCTAAATAAAATAATTCTAGAAAACAGTTGCCTGTTTTATCATCTAGCAGTTTAATAAAGTATATCTTTTTTTATGAGAAAAATAACTCCTTAGGAATGTGAGGCTAGCATTTGTGGAGTGGCTCACTGTGTTAGATAACTTTGTTTAAATCACCTTCTCTGTTATATGTTACTACCCAGCTTGGTATATATCATTATCCTAACTTAGAGATAAGGAAAATGTGGTTCAAAATTAAACATCTTACTAAGGATGATCCTCAGAATAGTGATTCTGTAAGATGTCAAGTAACAGTTTCTTCATGATAGTCAAATGCTTGGAAAAATACTTGTTTTTTCAAACATTAGGGAAGATTCAGAAACCTGGAATATAGAGTTGGTATTCTTGGAGTATATAATTGAAGCTCTTTTTCTTTGCCCTTTTTCTCCTTCTCCCTCATAAGGGTTAGAGGGTCCTCTGGCTCTCAGTTCTGACAACAGGAAAAGCTGCTCTCAGAAAGCAGCAAAGACAACAGTATTAACTGTAGCACTGTGGACATCTGCAAGCTACTGGGGTACACATTTGGGGACCAGAAGGTCTTCGTGGAATTCCTGAAATTTATGATTTAAGTAGACATCAGGTGGTAAATCTGCCTCTGTTTGCAAAAACCCTCGGAAGGATGTAGTTGCAGGAAAGTGTGCTAAAAAAACCTGCGCACTAAGTATTGTATTCAGTCTTCAAAGTTAACATTTTATGGTGGTTTTATTATATGTGCTGAATACCATCCTATGCATTCTACACACACTATCTCATTTAATCCTTATATTCTAGTGAGGATAAATTAAATTATCCCCATTTTAAGAAGAGGAAATCAAGGCTCAGAGAATAAGGTACGTGAGTATTAAGTGGTGAAGTAAGGACTGGAGCCAGCTCCATAATCACTATCCATATTGTATCTAAGAGAAAGGACACAGAACATTCGTGAAACATGGCCCATAGTGGGCAGAGCAAGCCCACAGGGGCTATTAAATGCTCTGGCCACACTGCTAGAGATACTTCTATTTGTCCTTGGCTCTGCCAGTTTCATGACTCCTCAAAGCTGACACTATGGCAGGAGAGAAGGACAAAGCTCAGAAGGGGAAGGGACTCAGGGTAGATTAGCCTGATGGAAGGAGCTAGAATCCCCACTTCTCTGAATGTCCACGTGGAAGATTATAACAGATGTGTTTTACCTGTGTCTCCCTACCAGGGGCATGATAATTCAGTGCTATCATTATTTATTATGTTCAGGTTCTGTGGTTGCATGCAACAGAGTGGGGTTAATCTTACCCTGGTTTTGGACAAGAAGGTCTCTGAAAGTGAAGGCCTCTTTTTTACTTGCTATATTTTCCTTACTACTTGAAACAGTTTGGTAACTTCCTGTTTGAGAAAACTTGTTCTAGGTAAAAGGGTTTTTGTCAAAGATTACTTTGGCTCGTGTTTTTTTTAGGATAATTCCAACATAATGTGTAAGCTAAACTTCACCTATAAGATAACTACTTATGTACCTAATCTAGAATTATACCCTACATCTTTAAAATAAAAATAAATAAAAATGTTTTTAAAAGAAGCAAATACAGGTGCTTGGGCATTGTTCTGGCTCTTGTTGTAGCAATTTATGAAACTCTTGGGATTCCACTTCTTGTCTTAGTGCTGCATCAGTTTTTTAAACTTTAAAGTTCAGCAACAGAAATCCTTTCATTTTATAGACTAGGAGAACGAGGCAGATAGAAGAAGTGACTTGTTCAGTGAAAGACACAGTACAAAGTTTGGATTAAAACCGTGTTTCTTAACATTTAGTTCAGAGTTCTTTCTATTATATTGCATTGCCTCCATGCCACTGAATGAATTTATCTAAATATGGAAGCTGAATGTCTTTGAGAGTGAGAAGAGAATATCATCTCTTACTGATGTTTTTGTTGTTGTTGAAATGAATCACCAGAAAATGATAGGAACCTCTATTATGCTTCTGTTCCATGTCTTGTGTAATTTTAGCTCAAATCACAGCAATGCACAGATTAAATGAAATGAAGCTGGAGGTAAATTGTGGCAATCCTTCCATAAGGTTTAGTAATGTTAAACATTAGTACTCCAAATGATCATTTTTCAGGAAAGACCATCCATCTACACTATTAATTTCAATTACCAACTCCATGTAACATGTAGACATTTTTAGTAGATTTGTTGAAGAAAAAAAGCACTGTATTAACTATAATCACCCCAAGTGCTAATAGTCATAGCACAGTGCAACCTATCAGAAGCAACTGAAGACCATTACTGAAAATCAGATATGCGCCTTATTTCAGTTGTATCAATGCCAGTTGATTTATTATTCTATTAGAGCAGCTGGAGTTTGTTTCACAAAAGGATTTATTTGTGCAGGTTGGAGTACCTGAGAGAAATTGGAAGGTTCTCAGTAAGAGTTCTTGAATTTCTAGTTTATGAGCTGCTGGATGGTATAATAACAACTATATTGGGTCACAGAATGTTTAAGTAATTTGCTCAAGACCATAAAGTCAGTCAGCTTTGGAGCCAGGTAGGCCTCAGGTACCATGGCTATTAACCACCTTGATTCAACCTCTGCTCTACAAGGTGAGCCAGGGTCCTTAGTGGAAGGTAGTCTTGGATTCAAAATTTGGTTCTGCTACTCAGTAGTTGTGTAATCTTGGCAAATTAATTTATATATTTGTTTCCTTTTTACTAACAGATACCATTAGTACTAATCTCATGGGAATTTTTTTGGTGAGGTTTATGTGAAATACTCTCTACTGTATTTATCACAATACCTGGCATCTAATATCTTAACAAATGTTGCCTTTATTTTATTAATATTACTATTGTGACTGTGGAGGACTTAAAAATTAGAAGATACATTACATATCCCAAGGCGATTTTGATTTAATTGGGGATGGAAACATATAATTAGGTGCCTACTAATCAAGAATCAAGGATAAAAACATAAAGATTATAACCCCATAATTTGAAAATACTCAAAGGAAGCACTGGTATAACCTGTTTTCTTTCTTTCTAAAGTTCCTTTGGCTCAATTAAAAATATATGTATGTCATTCACACGTATCTTCAATGAAATCAATATAGTATTGATTTCATGAGAAAATTATTAATTCTCAATTTTAATATATGAACTATCTAACTTCATTTTTCACATTTGTTACAATTGATTTAGAAGAACAAGCAATTTTGTGCATTTTGCTGCACATCACTTTTAGCTCTTCCATTTAGCATCAGTGTAAAATCAGGACAGTATTAAGACACTCTCAAATTATAGTGGCTTTTTTCAGTAATTGGCACATTTCAATTTTTTATCTAAACGACTTCTTTTCCCTTGCCCTGCAACAATTGCGCAGGAAAGGATGGTCATTTTGCTATTGATTGATAGCTGCTAAGTAGAAGAAATTTTATAGTAAAAAATATGAGTACCAGTGCATTAGGGAGAAGATATATTGCTAATTTGCTTTATTAATTGGTGCTACTTTGGGAGTTGGTTTTGTCATGCACTTCTGATATGAGCCCCTCATTAGTTTCAGAGTTCTTTTTCCAGAAGGTCACTTTTCTAAACTGTCAATGTCAGTTGCCTTGCTTAACTGGCTGAAACAATCAGATTATACAGACTTGATGATGAAACTTGTGCATGTTATAGCTATACCTAGTGAACTGATAATTCTTAGTTTTCTGGTCTTGCAGTTCAACTATAGATTCACTGGTGTCATGTATTTCAAAATAAAAAAGATCAAGGAACCCAGAACTTATGCAGAAGTTTACCTTAGTCCATCAAATAACAAAAACCTCATGTTTTTATGTTTCATTTTCAAGTAATTAATTCATCACAGTAACTAATAGGAGTCTTTAAATTTGCTTCTTACATTTAGTAGGTGGCCTGGATTGTATTTTTGATATAATTACTATAGCTGTTTTCTTTTCATTTATGTAAACTCTTCTCATCTTCATTCTGCATTGCAGTCTAAGACTTTTCCAGTTTTCTTTTCAAGCCACTTGGACTGGCTCACCTTGTAGTGTAGATGCTGATTAAAAGAAGCACCAATAGCCAATTGCTTATAGTGACACCGTGTGGCCTTGATCCATTACTACTACCCATTTAAAAGGGACTGTAGGCCCTCAATGAGGTCAAATCTGAAATTAATAGTTTATTTAAAAAGTGCATCCGTAGCGCATGTATTTATATTCAGGTCACTAGCTACTTGAGAAAATCAAGGTAAAGGCAAACTATAGTTAAAGTGAGAAATGACTGCCATTAAAGACAAGTTAGAAATCGAAACAAGTCATCTCTGAATTATTTAATATTGTTAAAGGGAAAATACAATTTGCTTTATGAAGTCTTGATTTATAATTACATTTTCATGATCACTTCTAAAGTGTAAAGAGAGGTAGGTCTACATGCAAATTTTTTTTTTATCTATCGAGGAGTTATTATATATTGCTAGCACTTTTTAGAAGGCAAGAAATTGGGTGCCTGAAAATTTTATCTTGTTAAATTGTAAAATACTTAACCCATTTCTCCTCTCTGATTCTTCTCCTCTCTTCACTCTGACATATGAACCTTTCTTCTCTGCCACGTGGCTCTGTCACAGGAGATCACTAATGCATTTGAATAAATAGGATAAATACAGTCTTGAAAAAAAAAATGAAGGTGCTGTATGCCCAACAGGCCTGCATTCTGTCCTCAGAGAGTACTATTTTTCTTTTGTTTGTTAACTGATTTGAAGTCTTTTTTAGGTGTACCCATGATTGCAGTGTTAGCACATCAAACCATCAGAACATGTTCCAGCTTTGGGGGAAAAAATGTTATTTTGTATAAAATATGAAGAAGTGAAAATTAATGTGTATGTTTGGGTATTATTTTGCATGATGAAAGTGGGATTAGAACCAGAGTTATGGCAGAGGAAACTAAACTGGCCAATAAAAAGAATGAAAACCCATATTACTCATTAAAGACATTTAAGGAGCAAAAAAAGAAATTGACTGCAAAGAATTCATTATGATTAGTAAGTATGTAATTTATACTCGTTTAAGTTCCATTGAAGAGCCATTCTCTTTGGTTTGTGATGAGTACAATTGAGGTTGTTATATGATTAGCAAATAGTTCCCAGTAAGGATACATACTCTTTCTCTGTGGTGTAGACTTTTGCAGGCCTAGCTGCAAAGACTTGTGGGAGTTTTCCTTATCTCAAACCAGGATGGCAGAGAAGTCAATATCCAGCCGTTTCAGATTCAGCTAAGAACAAGAAGGAAACTAAGCTTATACATAAGTCATTACATCAAAATGACTGAGGATTCCTTCCTATGAAAAGGAGGCAGAAAATGAATCGCCAGGGAGGGATATTTTACAGTTTTAAAGTACTTTATATTCTAACATCTTTTGCAAAATATTTCTAGAAAAATAATTTAATAAATAGTTGTAAAGGGTTGAGTTGTTGTTGTGGGTAGCAACCAGTTGGCCTGAGACATGGACAGTGAAAGAATTCACCCAAGTCAGACTAGAGCAGAGAAGGACAGGTTTACAGAGTACACTGCGAAGGAGCAGCTGTCAGGGCAGTGATAGAAGAGCTGTCTGTTTTGAGCTGGTGATTTGAGGTTTTTATTTTTACCAGTTGGTCTCATTTTGGTTAGGATTAGGATTCCCATTGTACATTAGGGTTCCCATCCTGCAAATGAGGAATTAAAACATAGCAGTTCTGATTGGTTCATGTTTGACTTTGATTGTAGGTCACTCATTGGTCAGTTGGAGATTAACACAAGGTGGTTTTTGTCATATAAAATGGCTTCCACAGTTGTGTTTCTGTCATATCTCTTGAGAAAGATACATTGCAGTCCTAATCCCTAGTAACTCAGAATGTGACTTACTTGGAAATAGGATCCTTACAGAGATAAAGTCCAAATAAGGTGATTAAGGTACACCCTAATCCAATATGACCGCTGCCCTTTTAAAAAGGGTAAATTTGGACACAAGAGACAAACATGTACATAAGGAAAACTAAGTGAAGAGATACAGGGAGAATGCCATGTGTCCGTTGGAGTTATGTTGCCATCAGCCAAGAAAGGCCTGAAGCAACCAGAATCTGGAAAAGGCGAGGAAGGATCCTTCCCCTACAGGTTTCAGAGGAAGTGTGGCCCTTCTGACACCTTGATTTCAGACTTCTAGACACCAGAACTGTCAGACAATACCTTTCAGTTGTTCTAAGTTACCCAATACTTTGTTATAGCAGCCCTAGGAAACTAATACAATAAATATTGAGTTAGTACTTACTGCTATACTCTATGATGAGCACTTTACAAACAATGTCTTATTTACATCTAACATCAACCTTGAGAAGTCTATTATTATCTTCCCAAGGAAGATGAGGATACTAACTTACTGAGGTTAAGTGATTTGCCCAAGATCATATAGCTAGTAAGTGAAGGAGCCAGGATTTTGACTGAGGTTGGTTTAACTCTATATTCTGCTGTGTGTGTCTCTGCGTGAATCTGATTCTCCGCACTGGATTGCTCAGGGTCAGTCACTTTCATGCCACCCTCATATCTCATCTAGAGCCACTCGTCTCCATTTGGAGGAGAATTACACTTGGCATTCACTGGCAACTCCACCTTTTATGTTCAATGGCATGAGAAAGACTTCATTTCTCTAACAAAAGCCTGGTAATATTTTCTTGACTCTTTTCCATTTGAAATTTATAACCTTATTGGCCTCTTCCCCCATACCTCTCCATTTCTTTCTGCCTTTTCTATCACTCAAATCAATGCAGTTTAATATGTGCAACCGAGTGAAAAATCTACATGGAGTCAATTTTCTGCCTCAAATGAATTTCGTTTTAAAAATCCAACCGATGTTTTTGTCAAAAAAAAAAAAAACCACAACTAAATATATTTGCACTGAACTGTGTAGATATCAGAGTTACTGAAAACTGGGATAAGACTTAAAACCCAAAGTTTCATCAATGAAAACAGCCTCATCATGCTAAGACAAGACTGTTTTTCCAAATATCGTATGAGGGCCTTCTTGTTATTAATAATTACTGCTTCTCCTCTCTCTCTAATTTACTTTTCCAATATAAAATATATAATTATTGCTGTGTTACATTCTGACTCCATTCACTGATCAAAAAGCCAAGAAATAAGCTTAATTTATAACAATGCCAAAGGCTGATGTGTTGCAAAAGGATTTCCATTAGAACAATAGTTACACAAAACAGACGGTTGATTGGATATTAGTCATAGAATATAAAAACTAAAGCTATCAAATTAGTTTTCTATTAGCTCATTAGAGATAGAAGGAATCAGGAATCTCAGAGTATACTTGTTTGTTAAGGCCTAAAATTTATCCTTTTTTGGTATTCTTCATCTTGTTAGGATGTCTTCTTCCATTCAGTGGTTCATCGTAAAACGGTAGGTTGCACACTTTTTGGAATGTGACTCATCATTGTGGCAGTAGGGGGGAGCTTTAGGAAGGAAGCCTGGTCAGACTGCCACATGCTTCAGAGAGATTGAAAGGATGACTAAGAGTATGAGATACCTGGGGATCAATATTTATTGAAGTAAATGTTTGTACTGTTGTTTGGTAAGAAAGGTCATCTGGGAATATACATTCACAGGTGAGTAATAAAGCTGTCAGAGGGATGAAAGTCATTGGATTTTACAAGATTGAGAAGCTGAATAGCAAGAAAATCCCATCTCTTAGTAGGTGTTCCATGCAAACATTGCTGTATACACAAACCATCTGCTAGCAAGGCCTTAGGCAAGTCACAAGACAGTAGCTATGCATTCTGAATATTGAGCTGGCTATTTTATAACAATACAAAAATAGTGGGTTTTTTTTCCCAGTGGACACAATTTTTTTTTTTTTTATTATTTTAAAGATGTGGGGTACTATTCAGGATTCAGTATATAAGTGGTAATCGTGCAGATAAAGTTTGGACCTCCCTTTGGAAAAATAGTTAACAATGATCTGCAGGACATTTCTTTTTCTTTTTCAAATTGAGTTTTTCCCCACTAGTATATTGTTTATAAAGTAGGAAGGAGAAGTCAGTAGTTTTACATGTCAACCTCAAGTAACAACAGAGAGAAACAGGCTTTTTTTTTAAAAAAAAGTGTTTTTGGGGGAGGAGGGGAGAAAAACAAGAGATTGCAATCAGAGATATACAATCTGAGATGTGTGAACCATAGACACATCCAAAGAGGTTGAGGTAAGGGGAAGTTTTTAAAAATAAAAAGGAGAATTTTGTGTAAGGCATTTTAAAATAAGACCATCGGTTACAGGGGTTTGTTGCAGGAGTTGGCATGAGCTCGTTGGCAAAGGTAGCCATTGTTGGGCATATGTCCCTGTGCAAGCAGGTTATCTGGCATGCTGCATATTTGAGGAGGTTCTGGCATAGTTCCTGCCATATGCATGCATGCAGTAAGTTCTTGTGATAAGTCCTGTTACAGGCATACATGTGTGAGGAATTCTTCTTCATGGCTTCCCATGAAGGAAGGCTTTGAAATAAGTGACTCTATTTTGATATTGATAGCTTCCATATACATATATGGAGATTAGAACTCTTAAGGATTTTGTGACTTGCCCAGCTAGTTAGTGGGTATCCTAGTCAGGCTAAGAAGGCTCAAAAGTCACTAGGAATTATCCTGCTGCCCCTACTGATTCTTTCAGTTTTAGGCAGCTTTTCACAAAGCCATGGGCTTCATCCTGCTACCTTAATTGACTAAACTAAACTAGGCTGAAATAACTGACCAAAATAAGAATCTGTCCTGTAGTAACATTCTTTATTGATCGGTCAGCAGAAAACCAGCACACATTTACATGTATAACTGTACATAAAATAATATTTACCCTTACTAAGTGCAATGCCGTCTGATTTTTTTAGAGATAAAAAGGAGAAATTTGTGTAAGCCATTTTGAAATAAAGACCATCAGTTACAGGAGCTTGTGGCAGGAGTTGGCATGTTATTTCATTTACAAATATACACTGTTCCAAACGTAATTTATTTCATATCCCAACTAATGACCGCAGTTTAAAAAACACAACTTAGAGCTATCCTGGAGTGCTCTGAATCACAACCACATCCATCTGTCTGATAGGCTGGCAGATCTTCCCTGCTCTGCCTCAAAACTTTATCCCCAAACTGCCTTCTTTTCTCTAGCCCTATCTCATCGTTATCTTAATTGAGGCTTTTCCCACCTCTCATCAGAACTATTAAAATAAGTGCACCTTCCTTCTTACCAGAGTAGTGGATCCAAAGCTTTTCTTCCTTCCTTAAGTACCTACCAACCTTTATCCTAGTCACATTCAACTGATAATTTTATAGTTTAGTATTAGTTTAGTCAGCAAGGGTAGCAGGATAAAGCCCATGGCTCTGTGAAAAGTTGCCTAAAATGGAAAGGATCAGTGGGCAGGATAATTGCTAGTGATTTTTGAGCCTTTCTAGCCTGTCTAGGACAACCATTAGCTAGCAGTAGGGACCTGGGCAAGTCACTGAACTCTTATGAGTTCTAATCACTACATATGTAAAACTGCTGACTTCATCTTTCTAATTTTAAATAATATGTGTGCAAGGAAAACCAATATGAAAAGAAAAAAGAAAAATATATACTGCAGATGGTTGCTCACTATTTTTGCAGTGTTATAAACTAGCCAGCTCAATATCCAGAATGCATAACTGCTGTCTTCTGAGTTGCCTCGGGCCTTGCTAGTGGGTGGCCTGTGTATACAGCAACGTTTGCATGGAACACCTACTATGAGGTAGGGTTTTCTTGTTATTTAGCTTCTCAATTTTATAAAATCCAAAGACTTTTTATCCCTCTGACAGCTGTATTCCTCAAGTGTGAATGAATATTCTCAGATAATTCTTCGTACCAAACGACAGTACAAACATTTGCTTCAATAAATAATGATCCCCAAGTATCGTGTAATCTTAGTCATCCTTTCAATCTCTCTAAAGTACTTGACAGGCCGGGCTCAGCCTGTAATCCCAGCACTGCGGGAGGCCGAGGAGAGTGGATTGCCTGAGCCTGAGGATTCAAGACCCACCCGGGCAACTTGGCGAGACCTTATCTCTACAATAAATCAAAAAATTAGCAGGGCGTGGTAGCACATGCCTGTAGTTCTGGCTACTTGGAAGGCTGAGGCAGATGGATCGCTGGGGCCCAGCAGGTCAAGGGTGCAGTGGCCGGGAGCATGCCACTGCACTCCAGTCTGGGAGACAGAGTGAGACTCCAACTCAAAAAATAAATTAATTAAATAAACAAATAAATAAAGTACTTGGCAGTGCTGACAACGCCTTTCCTAAAACTCCTCCCCGACTGCCATGACTCCATGCTGTAAGACTGGTTCTTCACCTGCCTCCATCTTTTTCTGTTGTACCTTCTCTGATTCACTTCCTTTACCTGATCTTGAAGTGATGCTATCTCCAAAGCTGCTGTCTTCTGCTTTGTCTTCTGTTCTACACTCTATCCCTTAGAAGTCTCGTTAGTGTATATGATTCCAACTCTAACTCTTGTGCTAAATCAATTCACTAGACTAATTTCATTTCTGAAGCTCTAAGGCTCCACAGGTCATTTCTATTTGGATCTTCTGCTGGCTTCTCAAATACTATATACCCTGAACCAAACTCACCCACTCCTTCCACTCATGCCCTGACTTTCGTCGTCTTGAGTTTTCTGTGCTGGTCAATGGCATCACCATTCTTTATTGACTTGGCTGGAGGCCTTGGCATCATCATTAATTCCGCTTCCCTCTCGAATCTCATGTCCATGTTTAATTAATTCGTTGTCAAATTATATCAATTTGGCTTAGAAATGACTATAACCTTTAAGTGATTATTTATATTTCCACATTCTTGATTCTTGTTCTCACTTTCTGAACTACTGTTGCTAGAGTTATATTTTTACAACCCTAATGTGACCATGTCACTCAGTTCAAATCTTTCACAGCTCTCTACTGCTTCCAGCGAAAAACCCAAAACTCTTTGACATGACATTTGAATGATTTCAGGATTGCGTTTCATTTATTTCTTGAATCTCTACACACATTGCCCGTACACTTCACATGCGTGTCACATCAGAATTCTTGCCAGTTACAGGACCCAAAATGCATATTCTCAACTCCTTATCTTTGCTCATTCAGCTCCTTTGGCCCACAATTCAGTTAAAGTTACTAACATTCATAAAATATCCCTTGTAATACTACTCAATACATGTTTCTTGGACTAAAATATAATTATTAATTTCTCTCCTGAGCATAAATATAAAAGCAGAGGTCAAGTCTTTTTCAACTTTGTATTTCCAGTCATTAGCAGAATTCTGGATGCATATTAGGTACTCAAAACATAATTGCTTTGGAAATAAAAGCTTTAGAATAGCTAGTCTGTATGTTTATATGTATTGTTAATACAATTTGTTTCCCAGGAGACACAAAGTAGTAAAATATTAGTTAAATTTTATTGTCCACTGACATTAATTGTTACTCACTGGGAAGAGAACGCTATTTACAGGATTGGTGCTAACATAATTAGCTGTAAATCCCTCTTTTAGTCACTATGATCTGAATGTTGATAATAATGAATGTTTGTAGGAATGAGCTTACCTATAACTTTTTTCTACATGAATTTTTTTTTTTTGAGTTAGAGTCTCACTCTGTCACCCAGACTGGAGTGCAGTGGCCGCTCCCGGCCACCACAGCCTCGACCTGCTGGGCTCCGGCGATCCTTCCGCCTCAGCCTTCCAAGTAGCTGGAACTACAGGTGCGCGCTACCACGCCTGGCTAATTTTTTTGATTTATTGTAGAGATGAGGTCTCGCAAGTTGCCCAGGCAGGTCTCGAACCTGCGGGCTCAGGCAATCCACTCACCTCAGCCTCCCAAAGCGCGGGATTACAGGCCGAGCCACCGAACCCGGCTTGTATGTATTTATTTATTTGAGACAGGTGCTTGCCCTGTTGTCCAGACTGGAGTACAGTGGTGTGATCAT
>CAUYQG010013144.1:0-25031 GCA_963574415.1 Tarsius wallacei | reverse complement strand
AGTATATTGACGTTGTTTTGAATAGCCACTTCTGAGATTTTTTTTTTAATATAAAAAGTCTGTGTCTTTCATATAGAGAAAATTTTTTAGCCTCTCTCTCTCTCTCTCTCTCTCTCTCTCTCTCTCTCTCTCTCTATCTCTCTCTCTCTCTCTCTCTCACTTATTTTTATGCTGTAAGAATCTCTCTCTCCCCCCCACCCCCCAGGTCATTCATTCTAGGTGAAGCATGCTGCTTACTTGTAAGCATCCCACACAGCATGATGAGGAACTGAGGCCCTGAGTCCATCTATAACCTGCTATTATCACCTGAGTGAGCATGGAGTCAGATCTTTCAAACCCATTTAGACCTCAGAAGGACTACAACCCCAGAAGACAATTAGATTGAACACGATCAAGTACCTTGAACCAGAGGTAACTAGCTAAAACACTCCCAGTTTCCTGACCCATTGAAACTGTGAGTTAATATCTGTTGCTTTAAACTACTAAGTTTTTGGATAATTTGTTATACAACAATGGATGACTAATCCATAAAGATTGCAATGTATATGATTACTCACTCAACAGATACTAAGTTGAGCATTTGTTATGAGCTACTGTAAGGAAAAATATAGATCTTGCCTCTTCTTCATAACTTACCTTTATATCAAAGTATGAACATTTTTGGCATGTAGAACATTCTCACTGTAATTATTTTAGAAGACAGGAAAATACATTTCTTCTGGGTGTATTCATTGGATGGGGACCGATAATTAGAACTCACACTAATCCTTGTGTTTGATAACTCTGTAATTCATGTGGTTCAATAAAGTATAGCCAGTGGTAGTACCTATACCTCTGCATTGAGTGAATGTTGATGAAATTCTCAGAGCTGCACAGGAATGTATTGGCACAAAAGTGTGGCTGCAGAATCATAGTCCTCTATGTATGCTTCAACAATTACAATCTAGTAGAATAAATAAGACAGATGCATAAATGAACATGAAATAAAATGCATAAGGTTGTAGGAGACAGGGATGCCTCTGCCAGAGGACCTTGAAAAAGTCAGAGAATACTAAAAAAAAAAGAAAAATTTGTGTGCGGGGGGAGGGGGGGGTAGTGTTAAGAAAATTTTCAGAAAGCAGAAATACCTAAGATACAGTTTTTAAAAATATATATATATGAGTGGTATTGAGTTGCATGTTACTATCAGTACCAGGCAGGGAGTAATTGTGAAGCAGTGATCTTTGACTGCACATATGTGAGATCAGCTGTGTGTAGAGGTGACTTTCCTTTTCTTGTCACCTTAATTACATTTTTGGCAATGGTGGCTCCACATGCAGTTAAATTTTCAATAAAGATTAAATTCAATTTTTAAAGTAAAATTTATTTGTAAAATCATGATAGATTGTAGAATCAAAATGAAAATGCATTTTGTATATAGCAAGTTACCTGCAATTAAAGAGAATAGAAATTGCTAAAACTCATGGAAAAGCTCATAGAATGTTCAAAGCTAGGAGAACTCAATATAATCTGTTTTTGAATTCTGAAAGCTTAAGGAGTTGAACATCTGTCAATATCTTCTGGCTGACTTTTAAGAGACCTTGTATAACTTCTAAAAATAAGTAATTGATTAAGAACAAAAAGTCTAAAATCATAATCCAGTTTATCAAATAAAAATGCAGACTATATGTCTTAGTATTTTTCATATGTCCTGAAATTATACTTTTAATTTTTAAAGTACTAACAACATGAAGGTGGAAAACAAGGATTAAAAAAGCAAAATGTGAGGTTGAAGCTATACATAATGACAAAAGACAAAATTCTTCAACAAATTTAGTATTTTAAATATGAAAATTATTATACTCAAACTTTGTAATATAGAATAAAATAGATTATATAACTACAGAAATCGGTATTTATTTTATAACTGGTAAATGAAAAAGTAGAGGTTTAACATGTTTTCCAGAAAAAAACGCTATTGTTAATTTGATGATTCATCTTAGAATTGAAGACAAATTCTACCATGAATGAAGAAATGTAAAAAGGAAAAGTACAGAAAATGTCCTTATCAAAATATAAGAGGCAAAAAATGTTTCAAGGATATTGCTCTTCTGACATATTATTTTTTTTGATATTCCAGAATTGTTTCATATTAATGTATTGATTTTTTAAGTAGATTACCTTTTATTATCTGTCATATGTTAGTTAGAGATGCCTATTAGTAATCATATCTAAGTACTTATGATTTATTATATGGAAGGCTATTATAAAGGCTAATTATTAAAATGAATATAATTATGTTTGATTTATCTTATGTAGGACAGAATTTTATTAATCTTTATTTTTTAAAGATGTGAAGAAAATTCTTAAACTCAAATAAAAAAAAAAATTGGGCTTCCAGAGAATCTAAGAACACTCATTGAACAGGAGAGAGCATTTATAATGCCAACATGTAATAGTCACCTAATGACCTAAGATCTAAGATTGAATTCAGCATCAATGGATTGAATACAATTATAGTTTGCTCTTCATTACCCACACAAGTGAAGGAGAACCAAATATGGATAATACAAAAATGTACATGGGAATAGTGTAGGGCAGTTATAGCCATTTTTTCTCATCGTTTCTGAGTTTCATCCTATATTGTAGTTTGTGAAGGATAGTATTTGTATTAATGTGTATATACCACACACCAAAGTTTGATGGGAAAAAGTCAGTTTTTCCCATACAGGCAGTGAGTACTTCCAGTTAAGGAAAAAATAAATACAACAATCAAATTGGACTTATCAAGTAACATTTGAAATCTACTTTACATAGTAAGATATTTTCTTGATAAGTGGCATAAAAATTATATTTTTAAGAATAAAATTACATAGTAAATCCTATGCAAATGAACTGTTTTATAGAACAATGCTGCTATTTGGATTCACTTATCCACAGATTTACTTATTTTTTTTTACATGGTCATTTGTAATGAAAAGGAAAAATAAATTAAGAACTTTGAAATATATTCCCTAATATTTGGAAAATCTTTCAAGGCAAGAACAACAGTATAGGACTCTGGGTTGTTATACTAAATTTTAACAAGAGACTTCTAGAAAATTCTATTTCCATTTCTGAAGTAATGATTTGTCTTTTGGGAGACTGACTCTACCCTGTTACAGAATAATTAGATGGGATATTTTAACAAGTCTCAGTCATGTCTTGCTTACACATTCCCATAAGCGGCAGGATCCATAAAAAATGCATTTATAAGCATTTTCACAAGCCAGAGGATTGGGCCAATCTGTTTTTTTGGTTATGTCCAGGGAAGTCATAATCAGGGAGCCAGGTCCTGGTATAAAAGACTCTGCCACAACTGGCTAAAATGACCATTATATAAACTCCTTGAAAGTTACTATTTTTACATAAAAGACCTGAAAGTAATGGGCATCTATAATGTGAAATTATTCTTAGCACATGGAGGTAGCTTTGTGGCAAGGTTTTGAAAGTATTACATTCTCTTCATTTCTTCAACATGTCTTTTATCCGCTTTTAAGATATGCTCTACCTGACCTTTCTCACAAAGTAAAAGTCACCCAATGTCTTTGGGAAATTAGGGTAAGGTCATATAGGACTATCTAAAGACATGCTTTAGACAAAGCTCTTTTCATAGGTGTCTAAAAGCAATAGGCCATTGAAAATGGACCGAGAATAGGGTCACTCAAATCCACACTGCTTAAAGGGAAGTCTTTTAGGTGACCTTTACCCCTTCCCTTATCAATGAACCCTCTGAAGGTTTGGAGATCACTAATGCAGAAAGAAAGGTCACCTGTGAATACACCTTTCCATACTTCATTTTTGCTTCTTATATTTTCAGAACTTATTTAAATTCTCAAGAATCATGCTAAATAATTATTGAAAACTTTATTGATTACCACAGATGCTGTTGCACTGTGTCTGTAATTGTCAAACAACTTCTAGTAACATCTTTGACAGGCTGCAAGAAAAGTCTTTGATATTTTTCCCCTCTTTACTTAAAATATAAAGATTCTAGGACTTCAGACTCTGCGAATTAAGCTTCTTAGTGATGAGAGCTATTGTGATCATGATTTTACTCATCGCAGTATCTCAGTGGAAAATAATAGTTTGTAATGCATTTCTATACAGCATGTTTTTCAAAAAACAATTTGATGCTTTAATTGACAAATAGTAATTGTATATATTCATGGGGTACATAGTGATGTTTCAATACATATAATATATAGTGATCAGATCAGTATATCCATTTTGGTAATTAGTATAGCCATTATCTCAAATATTTATCATTTCTTTATGTTGGGAACATTCAATAACCTCCTTCTAGTGAGCTTATTTTTTTTTCAGTCACATCTCAAAGGTAAAATCATTTGTTTGATTGTGTATTTTATCAATCTATATTCTAGAGATTGTAGAATTCTAGAGGAATATTTCTGCCAAAACAATTAACAAGTATTTGTTAGCACAGGAAATACATTCCATTTAAGAACTTAGCTTCTATTTTTCTCTGTACATTAAAATGAGAATCATATGTGGAGGGCTGCTTATACCTAGATGCTGTGTAACTTTGGACATGTAATTACACTTGTGTGTTCCTTGGTTTGCTCATCTATACAATGGGGATAGTAGTATCTGTCTCCTGGGGCTTGCGAACGGATAAAGTCAGTTCATATGTATGCCCTCAATGAATGTCACCTCTTACTAATTGCTTTCCCCAAATGTTTCTCATCAGTACAGACACACATCTGGACTTCTTTCAGATTCTCCTTCCTTTGAAGTTCATTTTTGAACTAAAAATACACTTAGATCTTTCATTTAATTAACATTTAAATTATTTATAATGTGCTTAAATTATTTCTTCTTCCAAATGTACTTACATTTAAAAACGCACTTAAAACCCTAGGTTTATGTGCATTAAAAACCTAGGTTTTGGAATTAATCAGACAGATATCTCTCCTATCACTTAGCAATTGTGTGGTCTTGGGCAAGTGAGTTAATGTAGTTTTCTCCTCTGAGTTTTTCATATTTAATCTCTTCAACGAAGATAATAATATTTAACTCACAGATGATTGTGAGGAAATTAACAGGAACCTATTAAATAAAGATGTATTAGTCAGTACACCTTCAGTTGCAAGAGACAGAACGAATTCAAAATGGTTTAGGCACAGAAGGGGATTTATCAATCATTTACTTGAAAAGTCCCAGGAAAAACTGACTTCAGGCTCACTTGGCTCTCCCTGTTTAACTAATGTCCAGATGTGTGTTTGTACTGATGAGAAATATTTGGGGAAAGCAATTAGAGAGATAGGCTTCTGTCTATCCTTTAACTCTGCTTTCCTCTGAGTCACCTCTATCCCTTGGGTGGCCTCTCCTCTACAGATGCCCCTCATCAGCAATAGGCAAGCATCTCTAAGCTTCAAGTCTAAAGAAGCAGGTGTCTTCTCTTTTAAAGGTTCAAATAAAAGTCTGCACCACATCTCATGGACCTGGTTTGGTTCACATGTCCAACCCTAGCCAAAAAAATACAGAATGTGGGGACCAAGTGACCTGCTTATCCTGGCCTGGCTTCTGTGCCCAGCCCTGCCTGAGTTTACAGAGTGGGGAATGAGGTCAGCCATCTTGAGCTGCAGGTAGGGTCTCCTAGGAAAACTGGGATGGTTTCATCTAAAGGATGGGTAATATGTGCTGGCTGAGCAAACACCACAGATGTTCTTTACAAAATGTTAATTTCCCTTCAAGAGTGAAATATTGGTGCAAATCAGGGGAACAGTATTCAAGCACATAGGACTCTTTAATATCTGACATGAGTAAGTAAAATGGGGAATGAGAGAGTTTCATTTAATTTCCTCAGTAATTAAAATAGTTGTAACTATTTTATACATGCACATATGTAAACATACATATACACATTATATATAGTGCAGTATGTTGTGCATACGATATAGATATTAATCTATATGGTAGAAATGAATATATGTATATTGCATGTGGTATGTATTACACACCTTTTTACAAACTTTTTATTTTTTAGAGAAAGATGCCACCCTTTATATGTTGGTATTTGAGAGTAGTAATAGTGGATGGTAAAGTGGAGGGAAAGTTTTACAGGCTCATTTTACATCTGGCACTACTGGTTTATTGGAGTAAATACAAAACTCATATGAATGTGATTAATACTGGGTATCGCATTTGGTAATGCATATTGTTCATTTTATGCCCTCTTTAAAGTGCGTATCTGTGCATGTCACTTTCAAACTAGCACCAAGGGCTTTATAAACATTATAGTACCACTGTACAAAACTGCCAAATGAGTATTTTGAAATTTAACTGCAATACAGCTGGTCACAGATCTAGAAGTGGTTTTTAAAATAAAAAGACAAAGAAAGAAAAAGAAACAACAAGTCTGGCATCTTTATTAGTGGGGCCAGGTAGAAACATTTGTTCAGAGGACCGGTCTGATGATCGGCAATTTTTCCCTGAGTTTTCCTTTCGTCTAGTACCACAGAGCACATTAAAACCCACAGCCTTTCTCTAGGGCGTACTGTGGAAACTTGAGATCACAACGTTTCTTGTCTAAGGAAGGCCAGAAGGTTCTCATTAGAAAATCATTCCTCAACTACCTAAAGAGAAAACAAAAGACCCCTGCTCGTCCCACGGGGGACGCTTGACGTGCCCCAAATGGTCGACACCTAGTGGGGATTGCTTAGAATTCAATAACCCATCTGAGAATGAAGTAAAGTTTTTCATTAGGAGAACATGATTTAGACATAAATGCTTGCTAGAAATAGATCGGTATGGCGATTGCTCTAAAGTCACTCTTCTTACTTTTAATAATATTATTTCTGTTCTAACTCTTCTTTTAAAAAATATCCTTTCACCTTCTGAAATTTGACACTAAAACATGGTTTTGGCATTATTAGATTGCAGATATTTTGTTTCAGGGTTTTCTCTTTTTGAAAATCTATATTTCCCAGAAAGAAGAAAACTGTTAGCTATTCCCTTACAATTCAGATTCAGAGAAATTGCCCTCGGCCTTCACAGACCGCCACCTGAGGCCTGGTAATGAGCCGGCTGAACCTTGTTTGTTCAACGATTTGCCTGGAAGCATTAGGCACCCCTCAGGTCCCTGGTGAAATCCCATCATACCCTCGCAGACTCCTTTCCATGGTAGCTCTTGTATGTGTACCCCTTTGATCCTCTGATGTGCTGATTCAAAGGGAAGGAGAAAGCAGAGGAAGGCGTAGAGTTCACGAGGAGAGCGCCAGGCTTTGTGGAAGCCAGGAGAGTGGCTGGGTCCAAACTTCAGTGAAACCAGCCTCTGGGCCTGGCCAGAGATGACCCTGATAGCTGGCAGGAACTTCTCTACAACCTAAATTTTCTCAGGATCTGGATTTGAGGCAAAGTTGAGGCATTAACTTACCCCCCAAACAGATAAGCCTTTCATTATAGGGCTTCCTTGGAAAGCAAGTTTGACAAGTTTGATATTTATACCAGGACCTTGAAGTTTACTGGCAAGTTCAAAGGCATAATCCACTACTTCAAGCGGCTGCAAGTAGAAAGATGTTTAGCTGTACTTTCACATGAGTGATGGAAACAGTCAAGAAGGCATGATTTTTCCAAGACAAAGGCCAAGGTGATGTAGGCAACTCTTGGGTTGTAACAACTTCTATAATATTGTACAGAACAGCAAAATAAGGAAAATTTGTATTCAATGTTTTGGGTTTCCCCCTATTTTATGCTGTGTTTCTCTTATTCTGATGCACACACACACACACACACACACACACACGAAAATATTCATGAAAATAATAAGACATACCAATTATATATATACTTTTAAAAATATACCAATGCCTTATAGATTTATTGGTATTATTTGCATTGAAGAATTAACAGAATCTAAAAAAATTGACCTTTGTGGGGTTTATGATGTAACAGGGAAGACTCAGCAAGTAATAGCAAACTTGGGGCTATGCAGAGGAATTATAGCTTGTTCTGACAAGCTATAATTTGAATTTGAACAGATCATAGTCTCAGTTTCTCTCTTCTGCAAAATGAGAAGATGGGCAGAGTAATTCCAGATTTTTCCAAACACAGGCCCTGAATGACATAAGAGAATGAACATATTCCTTATGGTATTTAAGAGTCAATGCCCAGAGAGACCAGTGCCAGCAAGAATTTTCTTTGAAATATTTTTTCATGTTGCAAAACCCAGTTCCTGATTTTTTTTGCCCTACTCCATAATATTCAGGTATAAATATAAAATTTTACTTTTCTTTGATAATTGTAAGGCAAAATTTTTGTTGTAGAAAAATGTGCCATACCTAAATCTTATGGGTTTAAGTATCTACCTGGTACACCACTAGGTAATCCTGTATCTATCTATGTATGATCCAGTTTGAGAAGCAATGGATTATTCTTAGATTTAACATTCTTCAAGGTATCATAGTACTGTGATTTTGGGGAATAGGTAGTTAAAATGTAATATGAATGATTTACAAGCACGGCTGGTCTATTTTGGTCAAGGGCACATGAGTACGGAGGTGAAGACCTTAGGGCCTTTGTCCTTCTAAGATTCTGCCTTGGACTCAAGAAGACTCTGTAGTGGTTACTCAGAGGGCCCAGGAATTCAGGAATTCCTGGACAAAGTGTGATTCCAGGTATTCTTTGGATTTGTGGCTTGTTTTAGAGATGTACAGATACTGTAGCAAAACAATTTTCTTGGAGCCATGAGATCCTGCCTAAAGGATCCCCCAGATCACTATGCAGTAACACTAGGCGCTGAGCCACCCCAGAGCTGAATGCTGTTTGGGTCAAAAGTAGAGCTATCAATGACCCAGTTGTAGGGGTTATGTGAGCATCACAATTAACCTGAGTTTTAAATGCTCTAAGTCAGGACCAACTCTGCTCAGGAGATGGGGGCTGGAGTTCATGCCAGTTTGTGAAATTTGACCCAGGGGCTCTGCTTTTGACTAGAATGAGAAAAGAGCAGCAAGCTAAAAAGCAATCCTCGGGTAACATTTATTCAATTCATTGTATTGTTGAACTCTGAAAATGAATCAGTTTATTTTTCATATATCTCCGTTGCGTGTTCAAGAGGCAGAAAGTCTCAACCTAAAAATCTGCTCTCTCTTTTTTTTTTTTGAAATAAAATCTTGCTGAACAATAGAAGCTTTGCTGATGTTCTGTTTACATTGATCTTCTGTTTCTGAAAAATGAAAACTTCTGTTCCCTGTGGGACTTTCTCTCACATCCCTGTTAACCCTAACTGTTATATGGCCACCTGTATAATATCCTTGAAACTCCTGACGGGTCTGTCCAACTCTATGTAGCACATAGAAATCAGCTTTTGGAGACAGCCAAAAATGGTTTACCCAGTAATCAATTCTCCAGGGACACAGAAAAGTAGTAAATAAAAACCTTCAGTCAAGAAAAGCACATGATTAAGGAGATTAAGTTTCAAATATACAGGCTCAGGACTTTGGTCTGGGTAGGGAGGAATGAGCTTAATGTGATGTAGTTTCAAGATGCCGTGGCTTTTATTTAGCTCTGTAAGATAAATCACAAAGTTGTAGGTAGAACCAGAAAGCCTTTTGGTCCTCGGAATCTCTATTACATGAGACCATCAGACTTAGGTTAATATCATATTTGGTACAGGTAGGGACATGGAGAGGGTTTGGAGGGTGTTTAATACATCATTAGTTTTATGAAGAATGGATATTTTGAAATATAGTCTATGTCTATAATACTGAGTGATCTATCACAGAAACAAAGAACTGAGTACTCCATGTTCTCAGTCATAAGCGGACCCTGAACAATTATCATAATACTATAAGAAAGGGATTGGCTGTAGTGGGAAACTGCCAGGAGATGGGGGGCACACTTCATCTATAAGGATACCTGATCTCGAACCAGGTAAAACGGGGACAAAAGTGAGGCCCAAACTTTACCTGTACAATAACCATTTGTATACCTAACCCTGAATTGTACCCTACGTCTTTAAAGTAAAAATAAAAAAAAGGAATATAGTCGGCACAATACATTTTAAAAAATCACTAGTGCATGCTTATTAACAATGCAGATTCCTGGACTTCACCTTTCACCAAGTGAATTTCTAGAAAACCGGGAGGAATTGGTATTTTTAAAAACCACATCTCCAAGTGATTTTTTTAACTCTAAATTTTGAGAACCATTTCATTAGGAAATTTAAGTTTTCTGAATTCCTTCAGAATTGTTTTACTTGGGGGCTTTCTTCAGAGGGACATTAGTTAATTATCTTCCCAGTTGGACACTAAATCAAGAACTGACCAAAAGATGGGCTTGGTAGGGTATCAACAGGATGGAGGCAGGCTGTGTGAAACTGATTTTTGAATCTTACTCAACTATGTGGTTTCCTACAAAAGAAATTTTAACTTACAAATGAATGCTTGTAAAAAAAAAATCATCGTAAAGTAACTACTTGAAAGTCTAAGAAACAAGATTGTGCTTTGGAAATCTGAGTCCCGGTTACATGTCAAATTAACTGGATAATTGCTGCATCCTGAATTTCCAAATAGAAAATTGCTTTTTGTACTTCAGATGGTTTTAGTGCTACGTTTAATTGACCTTCTTTAATCAGGTTGGCTTGCTGATTTTTTCACTAACATTCCCAATATTGTGATTACTTATTTTACTTTTACAGGAAAAAACTTAACCTGAAGCTGGCTACAGATAGAGTTTATTTAGAATCAACAAATAAAGAAATGAGAGGACCTAGTTTAGAATAAATGTTAGTTTCTCAAACAGGAAAAGCAGGAGAACACATCAGAAATAGAAAAGACTGCAATATTGAAAGATAGAGAGTATTACCGACCTTAATATATTGCTAGCCCTGGAACTAAATTTCCTGTGACACATCACATATCATTTCTGGGTGTCAATTTCTTACATATGTCATGAAAATGTTTGTATCTATGACAAGGTTGACCTATTGGTATTCAATGACTAAGACCCTTTAATAAGAAAGTTAGCTAAGAAGCTAGCTACTGAGAGAAACCATTTCACATAGGCAGAGTGATTTAGAAGTAGCGTACTAATGACCACTCAAAGATTGTTAAGGGGTATAAAAGCAATGCTGAGATAAACACTAAGAATTGAGATATGACCAGGGTTTAGAGACTGGGGACTGAGTAGGTAGACTGGGGACTGAGTAGGTAGACTTTTTCCATAGGTAAGCACTGAGTCTACCTATACATAAGCACAACATTCTCAGCTTAATCCATCCCTCAAACCAATCATAGACTAACTTGCGATGTTATTTAGAGCCATTTCCCTAAAACTTGATGTCATTGAACTGTAGCATTACCTACTAATCTTCATCTTTGGGTCTGAGGCCACATGCTCAATTGTGCTTTTTCACTATTCTGAATGCCAAATAACCTTTGATTGATGTCAGCTGTTTCTAGAATTCTTCCTCCTAGAATCTGTATATGGCATTGTGAACCCCAGACTCAAGACCCCATGCCCCAGACCAGGGCCCAATTTCGACCCAAATGGACCTCTGGCAATCTCTGCAATTGCAACAGAATTTTTTGTCATGTTGGGAGACTCCTCCTGTCTGGTCCCTGCTTATGTGTTCAGATTAAGCCTATTTGGACTGATGGGGTCAAGCCAGGCCTCAGATCATGGACAGAGCAATTAGTGTCATCATGTCTTCTCCTAGGGACTACCTCCATTATGAGGCTAGTTCTCTTAGCCCTGACCTTGCCATTCTCATAGATTTACTACCTGTTTGCCATGATATTATAGCTGGTGTCACCGGTAAGCATGCCTAGGCCATGCTATTCAGACCCTAGAACTGGGAACAACAGAATTTTTATCAAAGTTACAAGCTATTGGTTGTTTTGTCTCCACACCAGAGGCATGCCATGTTTGGATAATACAATTGTATTACCCCTTAAAAGGCAATGCACTGAGCCCCAAAGTCTATATTTACTATTGTGAGAGAGGGAGAAAATTAAATGAATTGTTCATACAATGTAGGGCCAAAATATAAGAAATTTCTAAAGAACAAATTCAACATTTATTTAGTTCTTACCACATGTAAAGCACGGATATACATATAAACATAGATATGTTTAATCTTGAGGTAGAGGAAGTTTGATACTTACCCTAAAGAGATTCACATTTTAGCTAGGGCAATAGACACATTTGTTTTAATAATAGATAATATCTATAGATTATTGTGAGCATCTTGGGGGATAAAAAGCTTCCTGTCCATGAGAATCTTTTTGTATTGAATTTCACTTGAAAGCTGATTAATGCAACAAAATTCATATTTACTAAAACACACTAATCTTCCTGCAAGTATTCTGCTATAAATTATTAGTAATGATCATCTTTCATGACTCTTGAAATGTAACAGTACTAAGTGGGTACATAACTATTTTGATTTCGTTTATTTAATCCATATTTCATGGGCATCTGCAGTAGTTTCTTTCTACAGATACGGTGGAAAACAGAGATGATAAAATACTCAAGGGATTTATAGTCCATTTGAGAAGATCCAGCATAAAAATAACCTCAGTACAGGTATGAGAAAGAATGAAATGAGCACCATAAGTGTTTGAGTTAACTGCAATGGGACTTCAAAAGTGGAGGTAATTAAAAGGAATTATTGAAGAACTTTTGACCTCATTGAAATTGCTCTCTTTCAATGTTTAGAGTCATGACAGTGCCAGATTTTAGTAGTTTCCCTTAGGTAATAGTGGAGATCACGTCAAATCTCAACCATGCCACAGGTTGGATGGTAGACCACCTCTGTAGAAAGAGTATTTTGTGCTATGACTCCTCATTCCAGTGCAAACCATTGATGACTTCATCCTAGGGATGAGTGGAAGTCCACAGGTAGAAGAATGAGGTTATTTACCAAATGAAACATTAATTTTCTTCGTTCCCTTTTGTAGGAAAATTTAAATCCTTAAAAGAGATTTTGTTCCTCAGATGGTGACTACGTGGCTATTATCATATGAAGAAACATTAGGGCATATAGCTTAGGTTACCCCATCCACAGTGGCCCAGGTCATTCATGGGCACATTTATAGGTGTCTCTTAGAGTCTGCTAAAAGTGTCTAGAACAGTTATTGCCCAAGCTATTAGTAAATAATAAATATTCCCTCCTAGGGACTGATTATAAGTTCAGCCCAGGTAAAATATGCAAAGAACAGAGGAAGGACTGTTCTGTCTTCATGCTACGGAAGATGTATTGTTATATCCTTCAGGGTTGGAAGCAAGAAATTAGGTGGAGTATAGTTTTGATAAACGAGTTCTACAAGAATTATCAGAATACTAATTATCAAAGAGTTACTGAAGGACAGAAAATATCTTTGACTTTGAGTGAGAAAATGATCACAGATAAGCTTCCAGGATTCCTACTTCAACTGATGCATTCATTCTGGCCTTGTTCACTTATTTATAACAAAGAATCTGGTCTTGGTAAAGGAGTATTGATCCAGTCAACCAAGGAAACTCTCTTCACTGGAATCTGTTGCTAGAGTTAGGATATAGCAAGACTTGTTAGCCAGAGCAACCTTGTGTGGCAATGAGCTCCTAACCTTAGTTGGAGGCCAATTTTTTTTGGAGGCCTCTTCTATGATCCTGTTCAATAAAATAAAATAAGTTGCTGAATTAAGATGCGGTGCTATACTGGCTATACTGTTCTATTCAAAGGTGGTAAAACAACAGAATTATTAATAAGCAGATAAGAATTCAGTAGATGGAGGAAGAGTAGCTCAAACATATAGGCATATTATTTTAAATAAATTTTAAAGTCACAGAAAGTTTATTGTTTTAAAAAGTTTAATTTATCAAAGTTTAGTCTAATATTCTTATCCTACTCTTTTAGAAGCTTACACTAAGCTGAGAAAGAAGAAATTTATAGAGTATCTGGAGTTGATAGCAACTATGCCAGACTATTTCATTTTCAAAGAAATTATGAAACCATGTATGTAAAGAGAAAATGCAAAATGAGTCATTTCTCCACGAATACAGCCCATAAATTGATCAATTTGTGTGTGTGTGTATGTGTGTGTGTGTGTGTGTGTGTGTGTTTTAGAGTCTCACTCTGTCGCCCAGACTGGAGTGCACTGGCACACTCCGGGCCACCGCAGCCTCGACCTGCTGGACTCCGGCGATCCTTCCGCCTTAGCATTGCAAGTAGCTGGAACTACAGGTGCGCACTACCATGCCCGGCTAATTTTTTTGATTTATGTAGAGATGAGGTCTCACCAGGTTGCCCAGGCAAGTCTTGAACCCTCGGGTTCAGGCAATTCCCTCCCAAAGCGTGGGATTACAGGCTGAGCCACCGAGCCCAGCCTAAATTGATCAATTAGAATCTTAGTTACCTATCCAATGTGTTAGCTAGTTTCTCCTAGAGTTCCCAGCAAAGTGACAAAGTGAGTGAAATCCCTGAAAGCATTTTATGTTGTAGAGTCTCACCTATTTTTTTTTTTAAGAATGGGAAACTGCAAGGTGGGGTGGGGGGGGGCAGGTGGTAGGGGGATGGGGGGGTGGGATTGGCAGTTGAGGAAAACTGCCAGGGGAGGGTAGGGCACACCTCATCAACAAGGGAATCTGCATAATCAGCATTTGTATAACTAACCCTGACTTGTACCCCACATCTTTAAAATAAAGAAAAAAATAATTCTCAGGGTAAGAGCAATCTTTGCATGTGCACAGAGTGAGCAGGACTTTTCGTCTACTGCTGGTCTTTCCTGCCTTTCATAAATCAGTCACCATCAGCAAATTCACATTCATGTCTGAAGGATAGCCGTATTCTCTCATCACAGTGCTCTTGAGTTCTGCTCTACTCCAAGTGCTAGGATAAAATACACACACCCCCGAGTGACAGACAAGCAGACAGTGCTATCTTCCTGGGAGCCTCATTGTTGCAGTACAGCTGGGGAAGATGTGAAGAGGCAGGGGTCACAAAAGTCCTGCTTTAGGTTAAAAAAAAACATGTGCAGGGGTGTGTGGGAGTGCTCCAGCCTCAAGGCTTTTGCACTTGCTTTTTCTGCTTCTTGTTTCTCAACAGGAATGCTCCTAGCATTTTTTGTTGGACCATTCTGGAATTCTTCTATTTTTTCTTATTTTTTTAATTGAGTCAGAGTCTCACTGTCACCCAGGCTGGAGTGCAGTGGCTTGCTCATGGCCACCCCAGCGTCGACCTGCTGGGTTCATGCTGTCCTTCCTCCTCAGCCTTCCAAGTAGCTGCAACTACAGGTGTACATGACCACGCCCAGTTAATCTTTTAATTTATTGTAGAGATGCGATCTCGAGAAGTTACCCAGACTGTTCTCAAACCCCATAATCTCAGGTAAGCCCCTCACCTTGGCCTCTCAATGTGCTGGGATTACAGGCTTGAGTCACCGTGCCCGGCCTATCAATTTACTTTCCATCTGCTAATGTTGTTAGATTTGAAGTGAGTTTCTTGTTGACAATATAGAGTTGGATCTTTTTTTTTCTTTCTTTTTAGGCCACTCTGCTAATCTTCCCCCCCCTCCCCGCCCCCAACCAGGTTTTACTCTGTTGCCCAGGCTGGAGTGTAGTAGCACATCACGGCTCACTGCAGCCTCAAACTCCTGTGCTCAAGCATTCCCCCTGCCTCAGCCTCTCAAGTAGCTGGGACTACAGGCACATGCCTCCATGCCCAGGTAATTTTTGATTTATTGTAGAGACAAGGTCTCGCCAAGTTGCCCAGGGTAGTCTTGAACCCCCGGGCTCAGACAATCCTCTCACTTCAGCCTCTCAAAGTGCTGGGAGTACAGAATGACTCATTCTGGAGTTCTTCATTGTCTGACTGTCCTGTGGATGGCAGGAGCTTGAGCTTCCTTGGTTCTATCACCTCATTACCTACACTCCTTGCCCTGAACCCAGTTATTGTAACAACCAAATATACAACCACATATTTGCAAACAGCCCCTGGGAGGATGAATCCCACCTGAGGTTGAGAAGCCTGTGGCTTGTGGTGCTGAGTCCAACTCCCCATGTGGTTCTCCCTCACGTTTTTCAGGTCTTTGCTGAAAAGACACACCCTCTTGGAGGTCTCCATGACCGGCATATCTCAAATAGAAAGGTTGAACTTGCACTTGATTTTACCTTTACCCTGACTTTATTTTTCCCCATAGCCCTTATTGCCATCTGGTATGTAATTTGTTTATGTTTGAGTTCTGTTCCTGTGCCTCACCCATCCGAACATATACTTCATAAATAGATACCTGATTTAAAACACGGTTAAAAGGGGAAAGATGAATTGTTCTCCTTTGCTCTTTCTTTACCCACTGGATTTAGGCATAGATCAGATTAGAATTACATCAGAAGGAGACGTATCCCACAGGTTCATTATTCTGAGCAGTGCCAAGCATTGATCAACTTGAACAAGCATACAACCCAAAGCAGACCACAGTGATGCTTTCCTTTCCTTTCTCTGCTGCTTTATCCCCAAGGGTCTAGGCCACCCAGCAGCGTACCAGAATGAGAATAATTGACTGGCAAATAGGACGCTCAAGTTGGGATAGTTTGTAACATTTTAATAAAGAAATTGCTGCTCTATTTCAGTGTGAAGGATCAAGGAAGGAAGTGGTTACGGGGACTCCAAAAAGAGCTGTGTGAAAAAAGCCTGGACCTTGGGGTGAGGGCAAGCCAGCCAGAAGTAACTCTTCAAGGAGGGAGCTCTTGGAACAAATATACTGACCTCCGTAACTTCCCTTGCTTCATCTCCTGCTTGGACTCCTTATTGCTATATCAAATGTTACATCAGACGACTGAGGCACCCATGGATGTAGTGCACACAGACAGCAGGGTGGAAGAGGGCAGAGAAACTTAGAGGAGAAAGAAAAACAATGAAAGGGGCAAAGAGGCCTTTCCCAAACCTCATTACACCCTCACCAAGTCTCTAAAGGACTGCAGTATCCAACTGGAACCCCAAATAAACAGTTTTATAGATTCTTGCATGGATCACTCTCTCTTTCCTTGATAGAGGTATAGTTCAAGGATTCTAAAAGTGTAAACAGGAGAACGGTGAGGCATTCCTCCATCCACATCCATTGAATAGTAGAATATGATGATAACTTTTCAATGGAGCACATGAGACTCTCCAGAAAATAGTTTTATTTTTCATTAAGAATGAAAGAGAATCTGCTTTTGGTTAGAAAAAGTCAAGTCGATGTCACATATTCCAAAATCACTTCAAGATAGAAAAATGATTGGGTGCACTAATTGGCAAGCACGTGGAACAGTCACCTGCAGGATGTACGTAGCCCTACATGGTTACATACATATACACACTATATCAGGGGAACATGTATATATCCCACAGCCTACGTCTTTGTGTAAACAAGAGAAAACATCAGGGTGAGTGTGTGGGAGGGTGGCTGGTAGGTTTACAAAACACTAAAATGGTGTAGCTCTGCTGATTGTCAGAAAAACTGGAATAGAACATATAATTCTATCAACAAATAAGCTTAAGGTAGGTTATCAAACAGCAGGAATTCTGTGTCCTCTGCAGTGGCACTGGCAGCCTGCCTACTATATTGCACTTTGGCTGGGGCATTCTTACTGCTCTGCCAAGCAGCTCCCATACTCCTGGTGGACCAGCTGGATCCCAGCAAATGAGTGGTGAGGCTGTCATTCTCTGGAGGAGAGCAGCCAGCTCGCATTAGCAACAAGGTCCTGACAGAGCAAGAAGACCCCCTCAACATCAATGCTAGATTCCTGTAGTCACATATTATTGAGTGTTATGGAGACATCTGGTTGTGTGGTGATGCAAACGGTTATTAGGGCCTTAATGTTTCTGTGTGAGAAATGCAGTCTCATGTCTTCGCTATTCACAAAAGATAACAATAAAGAAGAATTTATTGGTGAGATTTTGCTGAGGAGTTCTGAGGACAATGAGAGGATGGCTGGGACTGGTTTTGAAAAGAAAAAGAACAGAAGGAGGTAATTCTCCGAGAGAGATCTAGACTGGGTCTTTCCCTGCATTACTCTATTGCTGTGCCCCAAGAAGTTGCAGGAGGAAAATTGGGATTCAGTGAAGATTTCCTTGCCTCATATGTGGCTAAGAAGCAACAGATATACCTGCCACCAGATCTGGATAAGGAAGATATCTGCAGCTCAAGACCACAACCCCACATTCCATAACAACGCAAATTTTCTGGTTTGGGTTGACCAGGAGTCAGGTCAGAGACTAGGGGCAGAATTAGGAATGTCTAATATTGACTATCCCACCTCCTGTCAAGGATGGAAACTTATATTATTTAGTTTAACTTCAAGAAAATAAATGGATATTTCTGCATTTTTTTAAACACATGTGTGATTCATGCTGGCTAAACACATATCTTCTGAAAATTCCTTCTGTGCTTGTAAACAAGACCAAGTAGACTGTATTTCTATTTTCCATTAGATTTTCACTTTCTCTCATCTCTTTAACTTAGAGGTCTGATGATACTTAATTCACAGATGCCTGAAAGAGGTAATGCTAACTTATACGTCATTCATCCAACAGTATGAATTGAGTGGAAGGAGAAGCTAGAGTGGTGGTGGGAACTGAATTAGAGAGATAAATGTATCAAATGGATATGAAGAGCACAGATACTTTAATAGAGATACTGGGGAACCACCAAACAAATTATATGTGTAAGGAGGAATAATGGAAAAAGGCAATTATCTACCCTTCTTTTCAGGTATTCTGTTTTTCTTTTTTTTAACACACCAACTTCATGAAGGCTCAGAGTATTCCCTAGAGGTGAACACACTCTGAATGTGCCTTGCTAGACAATTTCTAAGTCATGCGCATCCTCTGTGTCTCCTGGGTCTCCTGCCTTGTACCTTGACATGGTCTTTTTCATTAGTGAGGCCAGTGTCTCGCCAACCTTTGTCATAGAGGAGGCAACAAAGGAAATCCACCAGGCTCTAAGTCAGGCTGTGGCTTCCTCTCTTCCTGTAAGTGACCACCTCTGGATTCTCGATCTTTTGCCTCTCTCTATCTCCTTTCCATGACTTTCCATTCCTCCCCCATCCCTGCTGAACCTACAATTCCCAAGTGCACCTGCTCACTTGCTCTTCCTCCTCCCACCCTCAGTCATCGATCCTTGACATTTAAACATTATGTGGATCATGCGGCAAGGAGGCATATGACCTTTGGAATAATGTCCCAAATGAAGTAGTAGACAAATAAAGAAAGCAACAGGACACAATGCTGATGGAAGCCTAGATAAAACAATATCTCAAAGGGATTTCTAATTAAGAAAAATTGAACTATGCATATTGATTTCAAAAATGCGTTCTCTTCTATGTAATCCTCTTGAAGATCTTAAAGTGGGATGTGTTTGTTTTTTGTGTTTTCGTTTTTTATTTTTCTTGTGTCCTCTTTCTTGGGGTGATACATTTCCTCCACCACCTTCTTGATGTGAACTTCCAATTTTACACCAGCTTTATTTAAACATTTTAAGGTAAATTGAGTGAATTTGGCTGTAAGTAATTCAGGTTGCTTTTCAATTGTAATCTATGTTTCTGGCGATGTACTGCCTGTGTTGTTAGCATCCTGAAGCAAGCATACATAGGAGCCCATTTCCTTAATTGCATAGATTAAGAGGAGTTTCATTTATTCTGTCAGAGGCCAAGGCCAGCCATTAATTTATCAAGAGAATTAAATATCTCTTGGGGGAACAGTCCAAACATTATTTTTAATGCTGGCAGAAAGAATTGATGAAATGTCTATCTTCCATGATAGCAACAATCTTTTTGATTTATATACTTTATGGGGTGAAAAAAAAATGGCAAATAGTAACGTATTGCTGAAATAGTCCATGAGAGAATGTAGTAACACTAAGAACACCTCTCTAAAGGTAGACAAAATGTCATCAGTCAATCATAAGCCTCTAGAGATGACTCAAAGGGCTTAACCAACCGGTCGTTTCTAAATGAATTTTCTTGTTTAAAAGATGTCTTTGATGAAAACTTGTTAAGATGTTGCAAATTGGTTGAACACTTGTTCTTTCATATTCTATTTTAGACAGGTCAGAAAACCCTTTCATCTGCCAGAACTGGGCCTATTAAAATCTACACACTTTTGTCAATGAATACATCCAATAAATGTTTATTGAGAGCCTACTGAGTGTCTGACCCAGTGCTTGCTCTGGAGATACAGCAGTGACAAGGCAGATCCATTCAAGATTCTCATGGAAACTCTGATCTAGGGAAACAGACCAAAAACCAAGCAACCACAGTAGAAAATATTTTTGTGGTAAATGGCATGAATAAAAGAAAGGAATAGCAAGTTACTGAAAATGATCACATCATATAGAATGGTCAGAGAAGACTTTTCTGAGAAGAAAACATTGAAGCAACCAGACTTGCAAGAATTTTGGAGAAATGTATTCCATCAACACGATTGACATGTACAATGAACTAAATTGGGAACAACTTTGGAGTATCTGAAGAAAAAGAAGCAGGCCAATGTGGATAAACCATAGTGAAAAAGGAGGAGACTGCTACAGAATGAAAACACAGAAGTAGACTTGACCCAGAGAATGACATGGATTTTATTCTAATGTAGTAGAATGTTACTGGAAGGTTCATCAGTGGAATGATATGATCTCATTTACATTTTTAAAATATCATTCTGGCTGCTGTGTGGAGAACAGACAAATAGGTAAGAGATAAAACTGGAAGCCAAATTAGGAAGCAATTGCACAGTTCAAGCAAGAGATGATAATGGCTTAGACTGAGAGAGACTTGTGGATTTGAGATTTAGCTGGGCAGTTGAACTGGCAGAAAGGAATGATGGATTAGATGTGGGGAGGGTGGAGGAAGGAAAGAGAGGAATGAGCTAACCCTTAGCTTTTTGGCTTGAACAATTAAGTAGACTGTGCTTCTAGTTAGGTACTTCCATGGCTAATATCTAAACAGTGAAACCAGGCTACTACATGGACGATGACCGTGGAACCAAACGTATCTTCTTTAAGTAGTCAAATAATATGAAAGTGAAATACATTGACCCAGACAGTACTGTAGGTTTTGTTTGCTTTTTTAATCACTAGCTTTATAGAGTAACTACTAAACTGTAGCTATTCATTCTAGTGCATTTTCTCTATGTAGTGATAAACTATTTTGACTAATAGCAACACAACTGTGTTGCAACTGATGATTTATTCACTGTCCATATTGCATATTGATTTGAAAATACAGTGTTAGGGATCAGACATGATACATCCAAGGGAAAAAAATCTTTAGTGGGGAGAACAGAATGCTTGAATTTTTGCCAAGATGTGTTAGGATTTCTCTAGAATCTTTTCCTCATTTTAAAGGTCAAGAGAACACTATTTGGATGACATGGAACTTATGCCAAATGCTGATTCTTATCCAAGATTAACATATCTTGAGTTCCATTCAGTAAATTGATTTCTTCTTGAGATTTCACTTACAAAGAAAAATTTTATTGTATAATGAGGTAAATTAATGTCCTGCAAATGTAATATGCCTCTGTGATATACAGAGTATTTTAGTTTTTAGCAAAGCATTTATCCTATTATCACATAATCACTTCTAGCCTAAATAAAGAATCTAAGCACTTAATGCACAATGAATCATATCTTTGAGCAGTTTTATTGCTGTATCAGTTATTAATTTAAATTTGTGTCATTTTTAGTTAACAAGAGAAATAGCTTAAAGATTTGTTTGCCTAGATTATATTGAAAATCCTGTATGTTGGAGTATTTAACATTGCAAGGATAAGCTATGGTATTATTACTGCAATCTAGACATTCTTATAGTGTGTTTAATCCTCCAGCATCCAAAAGTGCTTTAAAAACCATAAATACAAGGGACATGTTTAACTCTCAAGTGGTAAAGCCATCTAGTAGATAGGTGTCTGAGTCATAGAGTAGTGAGGCTCCTGGTAGTTAATGATCCAATAGCTCACGTTGTGCTTTAGCACATGACACCTCCATAAGTATGTGGAAGATTAATTAGATTATACTTAGCAGGAACTTAGAGCTCCGTGAAAAAGACCCAAAGACATACCACGTAGGTCTCATCCTTCTCTCTTTTGAAAACCTATTTTCTGAAATGGATTGCAGAGTGCTTTCACCCCAAACCTCATTTTTTCTCAAGCCTGTATCTTCATGGTAATAGTCATTGCCTCCTTTTCCAACCATGCAGAACATCCCAGATATATTGCAGACACTTTCTTATGGAATCCTTATATACTTAAGAACTTTCATAGGTACAATGTTTAATCCTATTTTACAGATGAGGCCACTGAGGTTCCCAGAATTTCAGTAATTTGTCCAGTTTATGATTTGAAAATATTTGTGTGTATGTGCATGTGTGTGTGTGCATGTATGTGTGTGGGGAGAATTCAATGCTCAGAGAACCTTAATATTTTTAACTTTAAATTTTTTATTTTAAATTTGTGGGGCACAATTCATGGTTAGGTATACAAATGCTCATTATGCAGGTACCCCTGTTGATGAGGTGTGCCCCCCCAACAGTTTCCCTCAACTGCGAATCCCTCCCCCCCCCGGCAGTTTCCCACTGCTGTCAATCCCTTTCTTATAGTATTATGATAATTGTTCAAGGTCCGCTTATGAGTGAGAACATATGGTACTCTGTTCTTTGTTTCTGTAATAGAACACTGAGTATGATAGACTCTAAATCCATCCAAGTTGCTGCAAAGTCCATATGTTTGTCCTTCTTTATGGCTGCAACTTTAACACTGAGGATGTGGCAGGGAATCTTGATATATTACTTCCCTCTTGATAACTCATGTAATTTCTTTTTAGATCTACCCCTGATCAGAAAAGACACTTCCAGGCCAATAATGAAGAGCCAGATTTATGCCAGTCAAGGTGTGGCCCATAAATGGGGACCCATGTGTATGAATCATTCTTGATAAGAAAGCATTTTGAAATGCTTATCATAGCTAAGCAGAATAATTTTATGTCTGATGACCCAGATATAATAAAGCAAACAAGATTATCTTTTTAATATTTTACTTTAATTTAATTTTTGTTTATAAAACTATCCATCGATGACAAAGTCAAGCGTGGGGAGCCTGTTTCTTCATTAGTTTGAGAGACCCTGGACTCTCAATGGACTAATGTTCAGACAGTCATCATATGAGAGGTGATCATGTGAGGAATGCATGAACATTAGTGAATCCCAGATAATGGGATCTAGCCACCTCCTTTTCTAGAGACAGTGCATTATGGAGGCAAACCCCAGAGAAGGGGTGACTGCACATGAATTTAGTTGGTTGGAACCCCCGCCAACTGGATTTCTATGCCCTAACAATTCTTGGGAGCCTGGATCACAAGTTCCCAAGCAAGGCAGAGAAAGAACTAAATGAGAAAATGGCCACACAATGGCTAGTTGAAAGCGAACAAGCATCATCATTTCAGCAGCCACATTTGTGGAAATTCAGAATATGACTAGTATCTCAGAGGCCACCTGGAAAAATGGCTTGACACCCACCCAGTTGTGGTTGTCCCTCTCCCATGCTTTTTTGGGGGGAATGGGGTCACTCCTTAAATACTCAGAATTTAGATACAATTGGAGTGAAAGAACTGTGGGCTGAAAATTTTGCTACCCTTGCTCAAGCGAAGTCAAAATAGGAATTATGTTGAAATGGAGTTATATATTTTTTAGCTTGTGGACCTGTGATACATACCCAAAACCAGTGACTCAAAACCAGCTCCCAGATTATCGAAAGTGTTAGCAATAGTAGGCTAAATGCCTGTATTTGCTCCAAGAGAAGCTATCATCCTAAGAACCAGGAAGATCAGCTTTCCCAGAGAGGGTACAAGGTCCCAGGCTGCCAGGATTTTCATAGTGATTTTGACTCCAGAAGGTCTGATGGCATCATTAATTCCGTGTTCTTTATTCACTCCTATTCTTAATCAGTTAGTCTTCTGCCAGCTTTTTCCTTTACATGTTTCTCATGTGTTCCTACTTTTATATATCTACTGCAATGAAATAAATTTATCTTATTTAATTTCTTCCAATTTTAATTAGCGAAATACCTGGTCTCCCAGACTCTATTCTGTTTCATCTCCTATCCAACTTTTTCATAGCCTAAAACTAAAACATTCTTTGGGTTTTGACAGTACCCTTGCATACAATCTCTTGGTGCATATTTTTTTATATATATATATACAATTTTTTTAATTGTGATATTGAGGGGTACAGCCAAGGGTTAGGTGCACAAACATGTCCTGTCCAGGCACCCCTGCTGACAAGAAGTGTCCCCCCCATCCCCAGACAGGTATTTACTGCCATTAATCCCCTCCCCTATCCCTTCCACCCCCCCCCCATCGTTTCCCACCACTGTTAGTCATTTTCTTGTGGTAATACGTTGGGTGATCAAGGTCTACTATATGAGTGAGAACATGTAATACTCAGTTTTTTGTTTCTGTGAGAGGTCACTCAGTATTATAGACTCTAGTTCCATCCAGATTGCTGTGAAATTCATGATTTTGTTCTTTTTTATGGCTGCGTAGTATTCCATTGTGTATATGTACCATATTTTTTTAATCCAGTCCTCTTTTGATGGACAGCATGGTTGCTTCCAGGTTCTTGCTATCGTGAACAATGCTGCAATAAACATACGAGTGCAGGTATCTTTTTTATAAAGCGATTTGAGTTCTTCAGGGTATATTCCCAGTAGGGGGATCGCGGGGTCATATGGGAGGTTGTTGTTTAGAGCTTATAGGAATCGTCACACTGCTTTCCACAGAGGTTGCACTAGTAAGAAACCATCAAGAGAGCAGGGAGACAGCCTACAGATTGGGAAAAAGTATTTGCCAACTCCAGGTCTGACAAAGGCTTAACATCATGGATCTACAAGGAACTCAAACGGGAGGAAAAGAAAAAAACAAACAACCCCATTATAAAATGGGCAAAAGATATGAACAGACACTTCTCAAAGGAAGACATCCAAACAGCCAACAGACACATGAAGAAATGTTCAACCTCACTAATCATCAGGGAGATGCAAATCA
>CAUYQG010013142.1:0-45690 GCA_963574415.1 Tarsius wallacei | reverse complement strand
TATATATCTTCTTTGGAATTCACAAGTTGCAAAATCAGATTTTTTTTTTTTTTTGAGTTGGAGTCTCACTCTGTCGCCCAGACTGGAGTACAGCGGCTGCTCCCGGCCACCGCAGCCTCGACCTGCTGGGCTCCGGTGATCCTTCCGCCTCAGCCTTCCAAGTAGCTGGAACTACAGGCGTGCACTACCACACCCGGCTAATTTTTTGATTTATTGTAGAGATGAGGTCTCGCCTGCCCAGGCAGGTCTCGAACCCGTGGGCTCAGGCAATCCACTCACCTCAGCCTCCCAAAGGCGCGGGATTACAGGCTGAGCCACCGAGCCCGGCAAAATCGGATTTTTTAAAGAACAAATGGTCTCCAGGATATGCATAAACCGATGACTTCATGAAGAGTGAATTGGTCACTATTTTGCATCTCCAAGAAAACTGTCCTTGGCTATTTGTTTTTTTCTTAAGCCTGCCTGGCAGGTTTTTGGAGCCTGCCGATTGACTTTGTTTTTTTTTTGATTTGGAGTCTCACTCTGTCACCCAGACTGGAGTGCAGAGGTCACTCCTGGCCACCGCAGCCTCGAACTGCTGGGCTCCAGTGATCCTTCCGCCTCAGCCTTCCAAGTAGCTGGAATTACAGGCGCGTACTACCACGCCCGGCTAATTTTTATTTATTTATTTATTGTAAAGATGAGGTCTCACCAAGTTGCCCAGGCAGGTCTCGAACCTGCGGGCTCAGGCAATCCACTCACCTCAGCCTCCCAAGGCGCGGGATTACAGGCTGGGCCACCGAGCCCAGCTCAATTGACTTTCAAAAGGAATACTTTTAACTGTTATCAGCCCCTCTCTGCCACAGATGATGTTGTTGTTGTTGTTGTTGTTGTTGTTGTTGTTGTTGAGGTGAGGTCTTGCAATGTTGCCTAGGTTGGTCTTGAGCTCCCAGGTTCAAGCAATCCTCCCATCTCAGCCTCCCAAAGTGCTGGGCTTACAGGCATAAACCACTGCGCCCAGCACCCTGTTGTAGTTAGTAATCCTTTATATTAAACTTGCCTGGTTTGATTTATGCAGATTTCTGTCTCCTAATAAGACTGATATAGTAGGTTATAAAACAATATGCTTGGTGTTAGTCTGACAGGGAAAATAAACACACTATGTACAGAGAAAGGAAATAAGATTTAGACAAATCTGCACCAAAAATAGAATTAAGAGTGCTTTTGTTTTATTTCTTTGGTTGCTTTTCTATATTTTCCAGATTGGATTACTTTTATGATCAGGAGAAAATACTGTAGAAGGGGAAAAAAAATCATAATAACTTATAAAGTCCTTGATATATGCTGAATGCTTAACCAAGTAAATTTAGTTGGTCTTATGTCATAAATCCTTGCTCAAAATGTGATCTTCGGAGCAGTAGCATAAGCAGCGTCTGAGAGACCTCCTGAGACAATGTAGAATCTCTGGGCCCACCTGCTGTGTCAGAATCTGCATTTTTTTTTTTTTTTGAGTTGGAGTCTTACTCTGTCGCCCAGACTGGAGTGCAGTGGCTGCTCCCGGCCACTGCAGCCTCAACCTGCTGGGTTCCCGCGATCCTTCCCCCTCAGCCTTCTGAGCAGCCGGAATTACAGGCACGCGCTACCATGCCCAGCTGATTTTTTGATTTATTGTAGAGATGAGGTCTCGCCAAGTTGCCCAGGCGGGTCTCGAACCCGCGGGCTCAGGCAATCCACTCACCTCAGCCTCCCAAAGCGCGGGATTATAGGCTGAGCCACCGAGCCCGGCTAGAATCTGCATTTTAACAAGTTCCCCAGGTGCGTACAGTATTGGAGACAAAGTTTGAGAAGGCCTGCTACAATAAACGATTTAACTAGTGTCCTAGGGGGGAAAAAAAAAATCCTAGCTCTCCCAGGGGAGCTACCAGCTAGTTTCCAGGGAATCTGTTGTAGAGAAATGAATAGTCCAGAATCTTTCTAAAAAGCAATGTTAAAATTCATGCATATTGACCATCTGTCTGTCATGCACTGAGATAGTCCTCTGAAGTCTTATTGATTACACTGATTTGTTATTTATGGATGACTAATGAATTATTTAATGTACTGTGTTCCCAGAAAGCAGAGGCTGAGGCAATGGCTTTTGCATTTTTATTTTATTAGGGAACACAATCCAAAGAGGAGGGTAGGATGAAACCAAAGCAGAGGAGAAGGGAATGCCTATGTGGGATGCATTATGATGTTGACTGCTGCTAACTGAAACTAATTAATTAATTAAGAATATGCCCCCAAGACACAGTGTTATCATTTCCAAGGACCATCTATCAGTATGAGAAAGGGGGAATTACTTATACACTGTCTATCATAGGTCCAATGTTTGCCCCACCTCTTGTACTTGGTTACACATGCATGGGTGTGTGTTTCTAAAGAAACCCCATGGTAGAGGTGACAGGAAGTCCTAGGCAGGAAGTGAGAAGTACATGGAACAGGTAGAAATCAGGTGCTGCCAGACTTCACCTGTGTGACGTTGTTCAGCACCCATAGAAAGCTGGTCACCATGGCAGCAAAAATAAGACAAATAATTAGTAGGTAAGATTGAGAAGAACCAGAGGAGTCAGAGGTGACATACTGAAACACAATTAAGAATATTTCAAAGAAAGGCCATTTTTTGTCATGATTTGAAGACAGTATCTATAAGTGTGCTCTTTCTCAACATTTAACATCTAACATTTAACATCTAACATTTCCACTTACTTTTAAGAATGCGTCAGAGATGCTCGAAGATTAAATATTTTTGAAATAAAGCAAATACAAATGAGAATTACAGGGATAGATAATGAAATGGAGTTTCTGAAGAAGAAAATAATTGAGATGGAAAAAAACAATGAAGCTCTTAGGTAGGTGTTTTTAAATTCAGTACTTGAGGGTGTGGGGTATGACTGCTGTGGGACAATTGTCAGAAGGGGTTTGTCCTGTGATCTGATGGGAGCAGGGTAAGATGAGAGATAGAGGTGGGTTGTAGGCTGCAGGCTGATTAGGGGGCTGTGATGGCTGCAGAAGGCTGGGGAGGAGAACAGAAAATCAACTACAGCAGCCAGGAGACCTGTAAAAGTTCAGAGGCAATCAGGCTTCCTGGCAGCAACTTCAGTTTGCTTGTAAGTCACCCTCAAATGCTACCTCTAAAGGCAGAGGCACACAGTGGGTTTAGTTTCCATTTTTTTAGAATTCATTTTACAAACCCTACCACCAAAGCAAGAAATCTTGCTGGAATTGTATTGCAAATATAATAGCAAATCAGAACTATTATATCTAATTCAGTTCCTTGAACATATTCAGTCATACTTGTAATCTACTGAAGGGCTGAGAACGGAGTTGTTTCACAAGAAAGGGTTCCAGCTTTATCTGTAATTACATGAGACTATATATGTGGCAGTCTAACTGAGTATCTCACACCTGTTTCTTTGCTTTTATTCCTAGCTGTGTTGCTTCAGACTGGTATTTCACCCCATGGGCCTCATTTTCATCTGTAAAATGGGTATCACAACTCTTGACTTTCTCGGTTCAAGAAAGGAGGAGATATATTCTGAAAGAAAACAAATAACAAAATCCTTGAAGAATTACTTATCCCTGTGAAAAACTTGGCAAGACTAATGTATAAATATCAGAACGTTGGTCTTCCAGAGTGAGAAATGTTCAAAGAGCCCTTATAACAGGGGGAAAAAGTCTTCTTGGGAAGCCAAAACAATCCAAGGGTTGCTTTGTGCACAAGATATGAAAGCATCAGGGATCAGGTGGAGACCTCAAGACCAGGGAAATGTCTCCCAAGCCAGGCCCTCAAAATGCCTGTACTGGGAGATGCTCCATGAAAGAGAAAGTTCGTGATCACATAAGCTTGAAAAATACTACATACTCTCATTCCTGTTGGGAATTCACAGTGCAGATTTGTGCATGGCACAAGCTACCTGTAATCTCCGGAGACTGCTGTGTAAACTAGACTATTTATTAACTAGTAATAAGAAAAATAATACCCAGGCTGGATATCAACTGGTCGGTAACATCAAACCTCTGTAGACCAATGAGTCTCACACTTGTGCATGAATCCGAATCACCTGGAGGGCTTGTTTAGAAAGCACACACACATGTTATTTGGATCTGCTTCCAAAATTTCTGATTTAATAGGTCTGGGGAGTGGTGGGATGGGAACAAGAATTTGCATTCCTACCAAGATCCCAGGTGATGCTAATGCTACTGGTCCTGACCACACTGGGGGAACCACTGCTCTAAACAAATCTTTATGGGAAGGCAAATTACAAAAAGGTGGTTACTTGGTAAGCCAGCACCATCCCACCACAATCACTTGTTGCATCCATTTTTCTTTTTTTTTTTTTTTTGAGTTGGAGTCTCACTCTGTCGCCCAGACTGGAGGGCAGTGGCCGCTCCCAGCCACCACAGCCTCAACCTGCTAGACACCGGCGATCCTTCCACCTTAGCCTTCCAAGTAGCTGGAACTATAGGCGCGCACTACCACGCCCGGCTAATTTTTTGATTTATTGTAGAGATGAGGTCTCACCAAGTTGCCCAGGCGGGTCTTGAACCCGCGGGCTCAGGCAATCCACTCACCTCAGTATCCCAAAGCACAGGATTATAGGCTGAGCCACCGAGCCCGGCTATCCTGATTTCTTAATAATGAAGTATCTAGCTTAGATGCATGGCCACCTAGAATAAAAAAACAAAGACCATTTCCCAGGTGTCCTATAGTCGGGCTTATCCATGTGACTTAGTTCTAAGCAAAGAGATGTGAGAAGTGTTATTTGACACCTGGTAGGGAGCATTCTTGGGCCACATTCTTGAAAAGGTTCAGCAAGCTCCCCTCCTCAGTGTGAGGGAGCATTTATAGGCTACAGCTATGGGGTACAAATCAGTGGGAACTTGCTAGAGGTAAGTTGGTAAGTGGAGGAGGCCGCACCCTAGGATTGATGAAAAATAAACACAAGAAAATTGAGCCATTAAGGTCTTCTCTACGCTTGAACTTTTATGTGAGAAACACTGAATTTCTATTGCATTTGGGCTACTATGAAACTTGGACCTCTGTTTCATTCAGTTGAATCCATATTTTGATTAACATACTTAGACTGTGTAAATTTCTCCTTATAGACAATACAGGTCAGAAGACACATGTGTTTATACCTCTAGTAGTTCTATTTTATATGACAAATTAACATACTAGCAGTAGACCAGATAGCAGGAAGCAGCCTCCCGCAGCCCATCTGGCAGCAGGGCTAACAGCAGATTCCTCAGAGTCTAGCCTTTAGGGAAGGTTCTTGGGGGTCAGCCTTCCAGCCTTACAACAATAAGAACAGTTCAATTAGCACCAAGAATGTTGACACCTCCCCACAACACAAACAATAGTGGTGTGGCCAGGACTCCCTCAAGGGTCTAACCAGCCAGAACCTCTATTTCATCATTACCAAAGACCTTAGTGGTCATATATCCACATCTTTTTTTTTTTTAATTGATGACTAAGTAAATGGGTCACAATGCTCACAGAAAGTGTAGTGGTTTTGCTAATTTATTGTTTAAAAAGAAGCTTTAGACTATAAATTTAACAAAGTTTATTTGAGTTTGAAAGAATTCATGAGTTGGGGCCACACTGAAAACCAGAAAAGGTTCAGCAAACTCCCCTCCACAGTGTGAGTGAGTGTTTATAGGTTACAGCTAGGCATTTGCTTTACTGGGCACAATTCAGTGGGAACTTGCTAGTTAGAGGTAACTTGGCAGTTTCCAATTGGTTAAGTTAAAGTTTCATTTTACATTTACGGTGAATTGAGGTTGGGTTTGCTTATGTAGGAGCTCTTGTTACAGAGGCAACTTCAGGCTAATGGCCATCTTATTTTCTTTAATACCGTGATGACCAACTTGTCCTAGTTTGCCCAAATGTTCCTGATGTTAGCACTAAACATCTTGCATCCCTAAAACTACTCATTCCCAAGCCAACAGGGAAGGAAAGTCACTCTGTATGATGCATCCTGGAGCACCAACCAAGGGCTGCATCCACATCCTGCACTGAACTCCTATAACCCTCTCTGTGTTGTCTTCATGTGTCACTCGTGCCATCATCACAATACATTGTGATCATACCTGTGAGCGCCTCTCCAGCACCTGCCTTGGTACCTGGCATAGCCCAGATTTAGCTAAGAGCTCCTTGAACTGGATTATATTATAGTAAGTGTGTATGTATTTTTCACTCTTAAACTATTGAAAAGTCATCCCTGGTAAAAGAGAAAAATGACATTATAGGGCATGAAGAGAAAGGAATGACATATTTAGGGAAACACATTTGAAAGTTGGTAAATGATGAGACGTATGTCTTGAGCGCTGCTCAGGAAATGGAATGAAGACAGCGGTGTTCCAAACCCTCACATTTTACAAAGTCTGAAGAGTTATTTTGATTACTGACAGCTTCTGCTATAAAACTCGGGAGCAAGCTCATAAAGCAAATTATGATTAGGCATGCTTCAAAAGTCAGAGACACAAAGGCTGAATAATAAGGACGAACCATTTCTAATTAAGAATGGCTCTCGACTGCCTTCTTAGTGTTGAGGTATAAGTCAAGTGATGACTGTTGTTTCTGAAGTTTGTCTCTAGAGCTGCTCTTGCTACATGGAGCTGCTGGAAACTGTGGCTGTCTGCCTACCTGTCTGTTAACTCCCTGAGACCAGTGTTGTACCCAAAGTCCTGTATCCGAGAGACCACCAAAGAGCCAGCTCCAATGCAAACACACGAGGGTCTTTATTCAGGATCGAGTCTGGGCTCCCATCCGTAACCGGCGCAGCGGCACAGGAACGAGAGCCCTGACCCAGTAAAGCAAGCAGCTTTTATACATAATTACGGGGGAGTGGAGGGGTTTTACAAACTTGTTCATACAGGATTGGGTAGAACGGCATAAACCCAATTACAGAGATGCTGAGGGGTTGGTTTGTATTTGGTTTGCGCAGGTTTGGCTTGGCTGACCATGATTAACTACTAACGGTCAAGCGGGCGGAGTGGAATTTGTTAAGCCACCTGGAATGCTAGTTTGCTAGGGGAGCCCATGAACATGTTTTATGAGATGTGCGGAGCCTGTCTGTGCCTGGCCCTTAATGGCTAGGGTGGTTAGTGTGGAGGCATCTGGAATGCTAGATAAGGTTTACACAGTTACTGTGACTGTGCACAAGCTGGGTCTTGGGCTCGAAAAGCATGTAAGCATTTAAGCAGGTTTGAAACATCACCATGAGGTAAGCAAATTTGAGGGTCCCTAAGGCGCTAGTGAGGTTTATGTTTTAAGTACAAACACTGTGACTAGTTTAAACATTTTGTAAAGCAGCCATCATCTTTGGTATTTTATAGCAACAGCACTTCAGAAGAAACACTATAGCACACACTTTATGTGTCTAGTCCTGGGGAGGGGTTACTATACATTTACTACACACCTTACATTATATAGCTATTCTAAGTTATTCTTGGGCTCGCTATTCTAAGTTATTCTAGGGCTCCTCATAGATGGTTTGACTTATGACAAAGGTAGCAAGACCGAGAATCAGTAGCTTTGCCATATCTATTTTAATTGCCATACTGCAAACTGAGCAGGTAACCCCTCCTCCTGCCAACTTGGTTCTGTGCAGGCTCATTGCTGCTGCTTTTATAGTTTCCTCTTTATAATGAGTCTTTATAATGAGTCTCAGATTCTGCTATGAATGCGTAAGCTTGGTCTTCCTGCTATGCTGGTCATTTTAAACCAATCATCAAATACTCATGGGGTGCTGACTGTGTGCAAGCCCTGAATCATAACAGCTAACAGGTGGGCAGTAACATTCAGAAGCAATTCCCTTTCTCCTCCTTCCCGATGCAAGAGAGGGTTGTACTTCCTGGCCCTGCTGTGGTTGAGTGAGGCCATATAATTAGTTCTGTCTCTGAGTGGTAAGCTATATCGTCATATGTCACTTCCAGGTCTGGTAGTTTTTTTTTTTTTGCATTGGAATCTCACTCTGTCGCCCAGGCTGGAGTGCAGTGGCATGCTCATGGCTTCCCCAGTGTCGACCTGCTGGGCTCCAGTGATCCTTCTGCCTCAGCATTCCAAGTAGCCGAAACTGCAGGCGCACACTACTGTGCCTGGCTAATTTTTGATTTATTGTAGAGACGAGGTCTCGCCAAGTTACCTGGGCTAGTCTCAAGACCGTGGGCTCAGGCAATCCACTCACCTTGGCCTCCTAAAGTGCTGGGAAGACAGGCTGAGCCACCGAGCCCAGCCAGGCCTGGTGCTTAATTGCTGGTATGAGACCCTTCTGAGAGCTCCCCGCCTATGGCATGATGGGTGGCAATATTTGAGTTGGCATTTATTCCATCAGCCTGAGTCGCTGAGTAACAGTGATGATCAAAGCTCCCCTGCCCACTGATTGCAGAAGTTTAGTATGAGAAAGAAATAAGTGACATTTGTATCCAGTTGCTGAAATTTGGGGGTTAATTATTATGGTAGTCAGATACAACTAGTCTTAACGACTTGGATGGATTTGGAGTCGATCATACTCAGTGATCTATCACAGAAACAAGGAACAGAGGACCATATGTTCTCACTCATAAGTAGACCTTCACAATTACAATACTATAAGAAAGGGATTGGAAGTAGTGGGAAACTGTCAGGGGAGGTGGGGTGGGATTGGCAGTTGAGGATACCACTAAGGGAGGGAAGGGCATACCTCATCAACAAGGGTACCTGCATTATCAATGTTTGCATACCTAACCCTGAATTGTACCCCACATCTTCATAATTTAAAAAAATTGATGTGATTACTATATACCAGGCTTAGTAATTAAATGAATTATGTACATTGTCTTCATAACTAAATGAAGTGGCATAATAGCCCCCATTTTACATTTCAGGAAACAGGAGCCTACAGGGTTTAAGGAACCTGCACGAGGTTATCCAGATCATTCAGACTGACTCTGAGATCGGCTCCTGAACTTGGATTTACTGTGTCATATCGGCCTCAAAGGCTCTTCCTTATCAGTTCAGGCTATCTTAATCGACCAAAGGCATTTGACCTTTTTCTTTCACTGACCTTCCTCTGAATCTGTACTAGCGGTCTCTTCATGGCAAGACTTGCATTAATGCTGGGAAACAGGAACACAGTACTTGTTGAAGGATTACTGTCATTTGCTAGATTAGACAGAAATTTGTATCAGTCCTAGATCAACAACATGAATGAAACTGGAGGACATTATGTTAAGTGAAATATGCTGGGCTTAGGAAGATACATACTGCATGATCTCAAGTATATGTGGACTCTAAAAAGGTTGAACTCATAGAAGTGGAGAAGAATGATGGTTACCAGAGCCTGGGGATAGGAGAGATGTAGAAGCTGGTGGTTGTTCAAAGGATACAAAGTTTCAGTTAGGAGAAATGTTGGTGACCTATTATATACCATGGTGACCACAGTCAATATATTTCAAAATTGATAAAAGAGTAAATTTTTTTCCCTTTTTTAATTTTAAAGATGTGGGGTACAATTCAGGGTTAGGTATACAAATGTTCATTATGCAGGTATCTTTGTTGATGAGGTGTGCCCCTTCCTTCCCTGGCAGCTTCCCTCAACTGCCAATTCCACCCCCCTTCCCATGGCAGTTTCCCACTACTGCCAATCCCTTTCTTATAATATTATGATAATTGTTCAAGGTCCGCTTATGAGTGAGAACATATGATACTCTGTTCTTTGTTTCTGTGATAGATCATTGAGTATGATAGACTAAATCCATCCAAGTTGCTGCGAAGTCCATATGTTTGTCCTCCTTTATGACTGCATAATATTCCATTGTGTATATGTGTCACTTTTTTTTATCCCGTCCAGCTTCGATGGGCAGCATGGTTGGTTCCATGTTTTTGCTATTGTGAAGAGAGATGCAACAAACATGCATGTGCAGGTATCTTTCTTGTAGAATGATTTGAGTTCCTCTGGGCATATTCCCAATAGGGGGATTTCTGGGTCATATGGAAGGTCAATTTCTAGTTCTTTCAGAAATCACCACACTGTCTTCCAAAGAGGTTGCACTAGTTTGCATTCCCACCAGCAGTGTAGAAACGTTCCTTTTTCTCCACATCCTTGCCAGCATCTGTTGTTGCTTGGTTTATTAATGATGGCCGTTCTTACTGGGATTAGGTGGTATCTCAATGTGGTTTTGATTTGCATTTCTCTCATGACGAGTGAGGCTGAGCACTTTTTCATGTGTCTGTTGGCTGTACATATATCTTCTTTTGAGAAGTGTCTATTCGTGTCTTTTGCCCACTTTTTAATGGGACTGTTTGTTTTTTTCCTTTCTGCGCAGTTGAGTTCCTTGTAGATCCTAGATGTTAGGCCTCTGTCAGATATACAGTTGGAAAATATTTTTTCCCGTTCTGTGGGCTGTCTTTCTGCTCTCTTGATGGTTTCTTTTGTTTTGCATACACCCATCAGTTTGATGAGATACCACTTGTCTATCTTATTTCTTATGGTATAGGCTCTTAGGGTTTTGATCAGGAAGTGGTTGCCAGTTCCAATTTCCATAAGGGTGTCTCCAGCATTTTCTAAAATTTAAAAGAGTAAATTAAAAATGTTCTCTCCATTAAAAATAAGTAGATGAGATGGTAGATATATTAGTTAGCTTAATTTAATCATTCCACAATGTATACATATATCAAAACATCACATTGTACACCATAAAGACAAGCAATTATGGTTTTTAAATTTTATTTTATTTTATTGTAGAGGAGATGTGGGGTACAAGTAAGGATTAATTTCACAAGTAGGCTGCATGCAGGTAAAGTTTGGGCCTCCAACTGGCCCTCACTTCCCCTGGTTTGGGACCAGATATGCTTTGTGTTGTTACGTGTCACTGCTTCCCCCGTCACTCCCCTGGCAGTTCCCAGTGACTGCTGATCCCTCCCTTGTGCTAATGTGTTTAATGCTTAGGTCCCACTTACGAGTGAGTGCATGTATTATTCAGTTCTTTGTTTCTATGATAGATCACTAATTATGGTGGTCTCCAACTCCATCCAATTTTCTGTGAAGTCCATGATTTTGTTCTTCTTTATGGCTCTTTAACACTCCATAATGTATACATACCATATTTTCTTTATTTCATTTAAAAATATTTTTAAAAGAGAAATGAAACTAACTATGTTCTGTGAGCTGGTTATTGTCGTACATTCTTTGACATGTTATCTTACAAGTCATAGCACCTCATTTTATATGTATAAAGAAACTGAGGTTCAGAGAGGTTTAGGTGATTTGATCTAGGATGAAAGTAACAAAATGAGATTCCAATGCAGTTTTGATGTACAAATCTTTGCTGTTTTTATACCATTATACAGCGATTTTTAAATACACAGGGAGAACTGATCATTTCCCTTTCATTGTGGATTGGAGGATTCTAACATGCTTTTCATACAACTCAAGGCCTACAAGAGTCTTTGTGAACCAAACAGTTCCACAGTCAAATTAATTTGGGACCTAAACCATATTGTCACCATTTTTGGAGATTCATGATGCATGTTAGCATAATTCAGTTTCTGAGACATTCTTCAGTTAAGAAATCTATTTAACTTTGTCTAACCTAAAGTTTCTCAAATGTATTTGTCTACTGAACACCCTCGCCAAACTCAGCCACTGATTTTAGATATCCTGAAAATAAGAACCTTTTTTTTTTTTAGCACTCTTGGAGCAATTATATGATAGAAATTAAAAGTATAATTTGATGCTGTGTTAGAATCAATGTAACCATTACACATCAAGTGAACAAAAGAATGTATTTCCTTCTTGCTGATTTAACACAGCAAGAATTTTGACTTAACTCAAATATCTCCTGGTCAAGACCCATATCCCATGGATAGTCAGAAAGACAGCACTGTGTTGCTTTGATATCTTTTGCTTTATTCCTAACAAGAGGCATCTCCTGTTTTTGCTTCTCCTCTTCCTAATATTTTAGCAGAATCCTCCCTTCCTGTGGTTCTTGGTTCATGGATGGATTATATGACCAATCTGGACCAATGAGAATCTTCCTTGGAGTTTTTCTCTCTTTCTCTGTTACTAAGCACTAGGGTGTGAGTCTTGAACTGCCATTGACCTTAATGCTTATATACATGATTAAATCCTAAGAATTGATCCATGCTGACAATACCATACTTAAGTCCATGAGCCATGCTGCGCCTCAAGCCACAGTTTCTATTCCCAGATCTTTTAGTTATAGAGCAAATGCCTTCTTTGCTTTTTAAATTTCATTCTGTTTTTCTTCTTCTTTTCTTATCTTCTTCCCTCTTCTTTCTTTCTTTCTTTCCAGTAGTTTCAGCATCCAGCTGTTAGTATGAATGGAAAGAGTACTGATTAATATATCTGCCTTAAACAACTTGGTACACCAGTGAATTCTAACCCCCCAAAGCTGTAGATACTGCAAAATTGCTAAATAATAGAAGCTGTACAAGTAAGTATTATACAGTCTAGGAAACCTCTCTCAGTGCCAATAGAACAAGGGAGTTTTAGTTTGTAGTTTTTTTTTTCTTTTAAATGTGAGGTCCTAGCAGCTAACAGAGTCCTGGTTATGATGAAAGGTATTCAAGGAATATTTGTTGACCAGTTTAAGGAAAACAAATAGCTTCCTCTTTCAGAGATAGTCAATCTTTTAAAAACATTGCTTTAAATTCTCTTCAGCAAGTATGTACCAGAAACTTAGAATTAAGAAAGAATTCTGTTTTCAAAGAGGTTATATTCTAATGGGGATATATTTGGAAACAAATGCCAAGAGAAATATCTGTAGGAAAACATAGTGTCTGAGAGGACAAAGAAATTCTGATTTTTGTGAAGTGTGAGCGCTCAGAATACGTACACCAGAGTAAAAAATCCTGGTAATCCACTTGGTAGATTTAGCCTGACAATATATTTGGAAATTGGGAAAAATTTAACATAAAAGTTAAAACCGAGATGTTCTTTAGTCAAGAAATTTATCTTTGTCTAACCTAAAGTTTCTCAAATGCATTTGTCTACTGAACACCCTCGCCAAACTTGGCCACTGATTGTAGATATCCTGAAAATAAGTACCTTTTTTTTGAGCACCTTGTTTCTTTAAATACATAAAGTTGGCAACATCGGCTTGTGTCCCAGTGGGAAGAGTGAGCAAGAAGTAAGTGACAGCTCTCTCCTCACGTGATATGAAGCATGCCACTCCCATTCGACTCAGCTTTCACATCTTATTGTCTTGCACCCAGTGCATATCACTCATTTGTGTTGCCTGCTTGTCTCATAAAGACAGTTGTGTCTGTGACCCTGGTGTCCACTGTGGTTGTCAAGAAAGAGTACAGAGGTTCTGGACTTCATAACCCATCTGCTGATCAAAATGCCTTTTGAAAGGTACTAAGTATAGAAACAGAAAGTGAAGAAATGAACACTGTGGGATTATGACAGCTGACCTGACAATCCATTCAGAGAAAGCATATCAGTCCGGCATTTTCTTTCATTAGCATCATTCAGGACACAGAAACTGTGATCATTCAGTTCTGTGGAAAGCCTGTGCTTTGGCCATGAAGGGACTCTCCTGTGGGTGAAAACTTGATGTGAATATCTGTTCTAATCATACAGGTCTATTTATAGTGCTTCCTTTGGGATAGACTTGATTAAATAGACTGGGACCCAGTGTGGCATAATGGAAGAGTCCCTATTAGAAGTCAAGTGCCCAGGTTTGAATCCTGGTCCTGTGAATAAATAGTTTGGTGATATTCGGTGTGACACTTTGCATTTCTTGGTCTGTTTACTCTTTTACATAATGAGGCATTTGGATTAGCTGAAATCTAAACACCTACCAGCTCCTACTTAGGAAATATCCTACAGCATCTTAATAAGGAGGGAGTGTAGTGTAGCAGTCTAACCCAGCTCTGGAATCAGAGGTTTAAATTCCAGTTCTACCACATGTTTCCCATATGTCTTTGGGCATATTCTCAAATTCTCTAAGTTTCCATTGCTTCACCTTTCTCAGAAGCAGGGATTCTTGTCATATCTATGTCATAGAGTGGAAGGGAAGATTCAGTGCAAAGTGCTTAGCGTGACATCTGACATGCAGTAAGCAGTCAGTACATGACAACTTCTTTAGAGTTACAAATTCCCGTTTTCTTATGTACCCTTCTCTTTATTTTTAATTGCTCTCTGCTGCTCTAATTTTCACACATAAGCTTTACTTGCTAACAAATTAATGTTGTGGAGTCTGGAATAGGAAGCAAAACTCCTTTGTTTTAAGGGCATTGATTGATTAGTGGTGAGAATTTAGAATTTAACAGAGTTAATGATTGGTCTTAGTATCAGTAATTCAAGCAACTAAGAAAATTGAAGGTAGGCTCTGTGGCATGCCCACCTCTATATTCCAGTGTCTAGCACTGTGCTTGGTGTATAGTGAATTATTAGTAGATGCTATTATACTTGACTAAATCCTTTGGCGTCTACTCTAGCTAAATTGCCTCAAAACTCCCTTAGCTGAGCTGTGTGAGAGCAGTTTCTCTCTCTCTCTCTCTTTCTCTATTCATTGACTTTTAATACAGCTTATGACTCATCTAGAGATGATCAAACATAAAATGTTTGGAAAATTGAGAAGAGGCAAAGACTCTTCTTATGCCAAGGTTAATTTTAGTAATAAATAATTTTTATTAAGTACTTAACTGTGTCCAATAATCTGTGCTAAATGTTCTTATGTACTATCTAATTTGGTTTTGATAAGTGATACTATTATTTCTCTCATTTGACATATGAGAAAATTAAGGCCTAGAGAAGGTAAGTAATTTTGCCCAAAATCACACAACGGGCATAGTGACAGAGGCAGAATTCAGCTTCAGGTTGATCTTGCATTAGAAGTGGTGTTCTTCCTCATCAACAAAGCTACCTGCATAATCAACGTTTGTATACCTAACCCTGAATTGTACCCCACATCATTAAAATAAAAATAAATAAATAAAAGTGGCGTTCTTCACCCCTGTGCCACAACATGTTGGCACACTGCTCTCTACCTTGGTCTTGCAGAGAGTTGAGATGATGGTGACTGTGAATCAACTTTGCACCAGTTACTGAACTAACAGATATGAAAGCTATTGAGGTTTCAGTCCCTTGAAATTCCACGTCATTCTTGCAATTGTCAATACTAACACCTATTCAGAATTCTCATTCAGGTGGTTCATCAGATGTTGGTGTGCCTCTTGTGCATTTGAGCAGTTCCTGTGAAACTGTCACGGTCACATTGATGTTTCTGGCGGTGAGTTTGTAGATGGTGAAAGCAATAGTAGGGTGCTTTATTGAGAATAGGCTGTCAGGAATACATTTGAAAGTAGCTAAATTGCCTCAAGGTCCATAGCTAGCTGAGGTTTGTGAGAGACCAATTCCTCTCTCTCTCTCTCTCTCTCTTATCTCTCTCTCTCCCCTCTCTCTCTCTAAGTAGTCTTTGACTTTTAATACAGCTTGTGACTCATCCAGGGATGACCAAATGTGATGTTTGGAAAATTGAGAGGAGGCAAAGACTCCTCTTATGCCATGATCTAACCTTCTTTTTTCATATCTGGCTGGGACATGACACAATTCCCCCCTCCCCATTTGCATTATCCAATGCCACAGAGATTCTCAATATGTCTAGCCTGATTAAGGGCACTCATTAGCTTCAGAGATCACTACCCTTTCTCTCTCTTCAACTATATTTAATGAGCAAGTATATCTTGTTTGTGTGACATTTAATTTTATACAATGTTAATTTAAGAAATGGATTAGTACAGTGGATATATTAATGGCCACGTCTCTTCAATCTATTACTGAACTGTCTGTTTATCCCTGAGAAAATACTGCTGGGCCAGAGCCATTGCTCAATAAGAGCGATTTTGCATCACCGATGGCTGTGCCCTTGTTTTGTCAAGGCTACATTGCAAACATTCTTTATTTTCTAGAAGTCCAGATCGCTTTGTTTTGGGAATGCAGTGGATCCAGACTACTTCAACCCCCACTATTTCTGCATGGGTCTCTCTATCACAGTCATTTTCATTGTTTGACCATCATTTGGATGTAAGGTACTTGCTCTTTTTTTCTTTTTCTATTTCTTTTTCGGACCCTGGTTTCAGTGGATTGAATAATAACGTTTCGCACTTCATGGTTCATGACCGTCATTCCTCCTTGCAAAACTCATGCTATTTTATGTATTTATTTCTTCATTTTTATTCCTAGTCCCTCCTCGCATTACCCTCCCTTCATTCTTGTTTAATTTCTACTTCTTAGTTGTGTGTCTGTCTTCCAAAATGTGCACTGCTGTTTTATGGGCGGATATTATAATGTCCAACAGTATAATGTCAAATATTTCAATCTTCTTGGTTTTTAGAAAATCAACATGGTGCTTTTAAGATCTACCCATTCCATCTGTACATCTAATCCTTTACTTCTAATTGTTTTCTTTTATGTTCCCAAGGCCATGAAAGGGAACATCAGTGTTTCACACACTGGCCCACTCTGATTTTTGGGGTTTCCTATACTAGGTTGGCATCAGAATCAAATGATGATGTGACAGTCCCAGAGGAGCCCCTATGTGGTTAATGTAGGGCCCTGATCTTATGACGAGAGGCACAGAAATTTTAAAAATTATTTGTCAGTTCCTGAAGGTGCAATGATTTTATTGTGCAGAGGTGACTGCAAGACCCTACATTGCCATGGAAACCACACACACACACACACACACACACACACACACACACACAACTTATTCTGAAGGCAAGCTTCAGTTTCTTCATTAGTAATATGGAGGTAATAATAGTATTTACATCATGATATTGCTGAGGTTAATAGGAGATAATTTATGCCATCTGTTTAGTATGGTGCCTGACACATTGATAAATCGTTTGCAATTAATATTCTAACTCCAAGCCCAGTGTTCCACTCACAGTATGATATGCTGCCTGATAGCCAGAAGATTTGTTCTTTTATTAATATAGACATTATATGGATTATCTAAAACATGCAAGAAAAAGCTAGGGATGGGGACTGATGCTGTGTATCATGATACTTAATTGTGAGTAGACACACTCATGCTTCATGTGTAGCAAACTGTGAAAGCTGAGATCAGGAACACAGCTTACTGTTGTAATCAAATACACTTATGACAAAGTTCTTATCTCCCAGTCAATATACATAATTGTTGTTATGCTTCATGGTCATTATGCACAAATGCTGCATGGTAATATATATATATATATATATATATATATATATAAAGTCATTTTCATTGTTTGACCATCCTTTGGATGTAGGGTACTTGCTCTTTTTTTTTTTCTATTTTCTTTCTCAGACCTTGGTTTCCGTGGAATGAATAATAACGTTTCTCACTTCATGGTTCATGATTGTCATTACTCCTTGCAAAACCCATGCTATTTTATGTATTTATTTCTTTATTTTTATTCCTAGTCCCTCCTCCCATTTCCCTCCCTTCATTCTCGTTTAATTTCTACTTCTTTGTTGTGTGTCTGTCTTCCAAAATGTGCACTGCTGTTTTATGAGCGGATATTATAATGTCACATATGTATGTGTTGTGTGTGTGTGTGTGTGTGTGTGTGTTTGTGTGCATTTATTTATTTGTTGTTATTACTCTTGCCAGTGGACCACGTTTTAATTTTTCAGTTGTTCTTCCTATCTTGTTTGTATTTCTAGTGTCACTAACCTTCACCCAAATGATAGATACATGGAGAAGGGATACAGGGAGGAGAAGGCGAACTTGACTTGGGTTCAGATGGTAAAAAGCACAGAGGGCATCCTCCAGGGAAGGTCGTGGATGGCAGGGTGTGGGCACTGTGTGGTCGTGGTGGCACAGAGGCCTGGCAGTGAGCGAAACTGACGTGTCTGTGTTTTCTTTTCTCACTGACGGATGCGCAGGAACTTCAGGGGTCTCACTTCGGCCATGCTCTGCTCAGGAGAACAGGAGCTGGGCTTGGGGAGGCAGAGGATACAGAAGACATGCAGAAAACGCCCTCTGATTCTCATCCGCAGAAGCAGCTATGGTGAGTTCACCTTTATGCTGAGCCTGGTAGCCTTCCTCTCTTTGGCTTGGCATTCCTGTAACTTAAAGGCTGAAAACTATAAACCACAGGCTAAGTCCATCCCACTGTCCGTTTTTGTAAATAAAGTTTTATTGGAACACAGCTATGCCCACTTTTTACCTATTGTGTATGCTTTCACTCTACAACAGCAGAGACCTTAAGCGGACAAATTCTAATATATTTACTATCTGGACTTTTACAGAAAACGTTTATCAACAACTGCCCTAACTGAAGGTGACGCTTTGTTTTTTGCAGACAGATATGAGAGGGCCGTAGGGTAGAGTGGTGAAAAGTATGCACTTTGAAGTCAGACAGAGCAAAGACTGCAATTTTCTTACTGTGTGATGTTAGGTCCCCATGTCTTCTGTAAAGCAGAAAAAGTATGTCATCTACCTCACAATATTCTGGCGAAGAAGTAATAGGAGAATGTCTGCAAAATGCTTAACACTTGTCCGGAGTTTAGTAAGCCTTCACCGCATACTAACTATTTGCAAAAGTCAAGAGATTGGTAAGTAACAGCACAGGAAAGGTAGAACTCTGTGGGAAGGAATAAGACCACTCTGGAAGAGCATGTTACAATTGATTGTAGAAATATGACTGAAGGAAGGCCTGGGCTGTTGCAGACAAAAATTAAGCTCAAATATTTCCCAGGCTCAAATATATTTGTCTGGCCTGGTCACTTTAAGAGCATGAAGGTACAAGTGAAAGCTCTCTGCTATCTCCCTTGGTGTCTGTTCACACATATGGAGAGTGTGGAGGGGTCTTCTGTTCTCCTGCATCAGAAGAGCTCAGGTCAGATCGGATGCCCAGGAGTGCCAGCCTGTTGCCACATCCAATGACCGTTCACTGAGGGAACAAGAAGGGGTGTGAACAGCTGTTGAGTTTCATGCAGGGAAGATAATGGGTGTCCGGGGTCTTTCCCTACAGGTGCTGAAAGTCAGATCTAAGAAGTGTTTTACAGGATAGAAAATCAGAAATGAAAACTCCAAATTAGAAAAGCCAGGAGATCACTTTCTGCCAGTCTTATCCCTGCACAGCTGCTCCCGAGCAGTAAAAGGACAGGTAGGTCAGCTCAAATGTAAGGATCTAACTCCTTCTTTCCCACCACAATGCTGTTCCTTTGCTCTAATAAGCCACCACGATTATCGCATGAAGTGTTACTTTTAACCTACTGTTGATGGCCCTCTATGACTTGCTAATACACCTGCCATTTACAAGTCAGGCACTTATCTTAGCTACTTCTACTCCTGTTGAACAAAATTTTGTGAGCATTGACTTTATAAATGTTAGGATGAGAACTTGTATTCTTGTTTGGATCTAGTATAGAGCCTAACACATATCAGGTGCTTGATAATTATGTGTTGAACAAAAGTTGAGTGAGGATAAAATGATCAATATGTCAGATATACTTCCAGCTTTTATGGACTTTAGGTTTAGGTGGGAAAAGTAGACATTAATATTATTATGTCTATTGATCATCAGCTCAGTGAGGCAAGTATTTATAGGTTAGTAAGTTGAAGCTCAGATAAGTTAAGTGATTTGCATCATGTAATGCATCAGTAAATGGCATGGCTGAGATTTGATCCCAAGCCCAACCCTGCCCTCTTCCTCTTTAAATTCCATTCCCCTGGGGACTTAAATACCTCACTAACAACCCTAGACAGATCATTAAGACAAAAACTCAACAAGGAGATCCGGAACCTCAACATGACACTTGATCAAATGGACTTAATTAATACCTACAGAACACTCCACCCAACAACCACAGAATATATATTCTACTCATCACCACATGGACTGTACTCTAAGATCGATCACATTCTCAACCATAAAGCAAACATAAACACATTTCATAAGACTGAAATACTGTCATGCACCTTCTCAGACCACAGAGGAATAAAAATAAATATCAACACCAACAAAGTTCCCCCCAAACCCACAAAGACATGGAAACTAAACAGCATGATGTTGAACAACTCCTGAGTCAATGCAGGAATCAAAACAGAAATTAAAAGATTTCTGGAAACAAATGAAAATGAAGAAATATCTTACCGAGATCTCTGGGATGCCATGAAATCAGTACTAAGATGGGGATTCATATCTCTATGAACACACATGAAGATAATGGAAAGATCACAAGTTAAGAACCTAACAAGTTACCCAAGGAAGCTGGAAAAGCAAGACACCAAGACCCTAACTTTAGCAGAAGAATCCAGATCACCAAAATAAAAGCCCAAATTGAGGACACAGAAGACAAAAAGATAATTTAAACAATCAGTGAAACGAAAAGCTGGTTGTTTGAAAGGATAAAAAAGATTGATGGAACCTTAGCTATGCTGACCAAGAAAACAAGAGAAAAAGTCCAAATAAACACAATCAGAAATGGAAAAAATCAGGTCACAACTGACCCTGAAGAAATGCAAAAGATTATCAGAAAGTACTATGTACGCTTGTATGGAAACAAACATGAAAACCTAAAGGAAATGGAGGACTTTCTGACATCACACAACCTCCCCAGATTGAAACACGAAGAAATCGAGATTCTAAATATACCAATAGCAACCCAGGAAATGGACTATGTCATAAGAAAACTACCTACCTACACACAAGTCCCGCATCAGATGGTTTTCCAGCAGAATTCTACAAAACATACAAGGAGGAGCTGTTACCAATCCTACTGAAAGTATTCCAGGCAATCAAGAAAGATAGAACTCTCCCCAAATCATTTTATAAAGCTAACATCACATTGATACACAAATCAAATAAGGATCTAACAAAGAAAGAGAACTACAGGCCAATATCCTTAATGAACATAGATGATAAAATTCTCAACAAGATTCAAGCAAACTGGATCCAACAATACATCTCACATCTCAAAAATCATCCATTATGACAAAGTAGACTCCATCTCCGGGATGCAGGGCTGGTTCAACATCCACAAGACCATAAATGTAATTAAATACATCATGAGATATAAAAACAAGAACTACATGATTATATCATTAGACGTGGAAAAATCTTTCGATAAAATCCAGCACCCCTTCTTGATAAAAACCCTCGAGCATCTAGGCATAGATGAGCATACTTCAAAATAATAAGAGCCATCTATGAGAAACCCACAGCCAACATACTGCTAAACAGACAGAAATTAGAATCATTTCCCCTGATAACCGGAACAAGACAAGGATGCCCACTCTCATCCCTCCTGCTCAACATAGGTTTGGAAGTCCCAGTTAGAGCAATTAGACAAGAGAAGGAAATCAGGGGCATCCAAACAGAAAAAGAGGAAGTAAAGTTATACCTCCTTGCAGACCACATGATTTGATACCTCGAAAACTAAAGATAATCTGTCAAAAAACTCCTTACACTGATAAAGAACTTTGGCAAAATCTCAAGGTATAAAATAAATTTGTAAAACACAATCTCATTCCTATATAACAACAATAAACAAAAAGAAACCCAAATGAAAAGCACAATCCCTTTCACAATAGCCACACACACACAAAAATGAAATACCTTGGCATCTTCCTAACCAGAGAAGTAAAAGACCTTTACAACGAAAACTGGGAAATACTGCTCAAAGAAATCAAAGATGATGCAAGCAAATGGAAAAGTATTCCATGTTCATGGACTGGAAGAATTAACATTGTTAAGATGTCCATCCCACCCAAGACAATTTACAGATTTAAGGCAATACCCATTAAATTATCAGCAGCATTCTTCTCAGACCTGGATCAACAATACAGGAATGCCTACGGAAACATAAACAACCACGGATAGCCAAAACAATTTTCAGCAAATAAAAAAAAGGGAGGTATTACAGTCCTATACTTTAAACTTTATTATAAAGCTACAATAATCACAACGGCCTAGTGTTGGTACAAGAGCAGGCATTTAGACCAATGGGACAGGTGGGACAGGATAGAAATTCCGGAAGCAAAACCTCAATTTCTTAACCAACTCATCTTCCACAAAGCCTTCACCATCAACCACTGGGGAGAGGAGAACCTATTCAGTAAGCGGTGCTGGGAAAACTGGCTGACCACATGCAGAAGATTAAAACAAGATCCCTACCTATCACCATACACAGACATCAACTCTAAATGGATCAAAGACCTAAATGTAAAACCTCAAACTATAAGAACCTTAGAAAATGCAAGAGACACTCTTATGAAAATTGGAACGGGCAACCAATTCCTGATTAAAAGCCCAAGTGCCCATGCCATAGAGATAAAATAGACAAGTGGGACCTCATCAAACTGACAAGCTTCGGCAAAGCCAAAGAAACCATCAAGAGAGCGGGGAGACAACCCACAGACTGGGAAAAAATATTTGCCAACCGTATATCTGACAAAGGCCTAACATCTAGGACCCATAAGGAACTCAAACATGCTGAAAAGAAAAAAAACAAACAGTCCCATTACAAAGAGGGGAAAAGATACAAATAGACAATTCCAATTCTCAAAAGAAGACATACGAGCAGCTAACAGATACAAGAAAAAATTCTCAGTCTCTCTAGTCATCAAAGAAATGCAAATTAAAAACACACTGAGATATCACCTTAGTCAAGTCAGGATGGCCATCACCCATAACTCAAAAAACAACAGATGCTGGAGAGAATGCAGAGAAAAGGGAACACTTCTACACTATTGGTGGAAGTCTAAACTAGTACAATCTCTGTGGAAAACAATGTGACGGTTCCTAAAAGATCTAAAAATCAACCTTCCATATGACTCCACAATACCCTAACTGGGAATATACCAGGAGGAACTCAAATCACTCTATGAAAAAGATTTCTGCATTTGCATGTTTATTGCAGCATTACTCACAATAGCAAAAACATCGCACCAATCATGCTGTCCATCAAAAGAGGACTGAATAAAAAAATCTGGTACATATTCACAATGGAATATTATGCAGTCATAAAGAAGGGCAAAATTATGACCTTCGCGGCAACTTGGATGAACTTAGCGTCTATAATACTGAGTGATCTATCACAGAAACAAAGAACGGAGTATCACATGTTCTCACTCATAAGTGGACCTTGACCAATTATCATGCTATTATAAGAAAGGGATTGGCAGTAGTGGGAAACTGCCTTGGGAGGAGGGGGTCAGGACTGGTAATAGTAGGTTCTGTTGGGGAGGGCACACCTCATCAAAAAGGGTACCTGCACAATGAACATTTGTATACCTAACCCTGATTTGTACCCCACATTTTAAAAATAATTTTTAAAAAAAAGAAACTCATCTTCTACAAAAAAAAAATTCCATTGCATCTTATAGATAATTGCCCAGAGATAACAAGATTCTGGTGAATGAGCAATTTGAAGAATATAATGATCACACTTTCCTATAGGAATAAACTTTGTTTTGGCCACTTAGTAGCAAAGGGTGCTGCTTACTTGAAATGATTGATCTCGGGATCAGGATATTCTTCAATAAGTGGTTGTGTCCACAGGACTCAGGGATTCTCACTTAAATATTAGAGTAATGTTTCCCAATGTGGACCCAGGCCCCCAGGGTGTGCCAGTTGGAGTTCAGTGAAGACAATGGAAGACACAGTAATTATTTTGAATAAAAAGCAATTTAATAAAGGGGATTAGAAGATTACCATGATAAAGTCTAGGGATCAAAAGTCAGCAAAACTGTTCTAGCCTTTTAGGAATCTTAACATTCAGGTATGGGGTGATCCTCAGGAGAAGTCCTGGAAGCCTCCAGCAACACCCAATTTTGACATATGCCAGCTCCCAGGACAGCCTTACTTACTGTTGGAGAGCACTGGCTCTGTCTTTTCTTCTCCCTTCTGATCTCACAGGAGGGTCTCTTACTGGCCGAATCTTACTGAAGCTCTGCTCATAAGGGCTTCGATACAAGGTAGTTTCCAAGGTTTTAGCCTCCATGGTATAGGAGAGGGAATATTATGGAGCATCACCAAGATATATCTGGTATAGTGGTTATCAAACTCAGAGCTATATTAAATAAAACCAATACATGAGTTGAGAACTGAGTCTATGAAAAAGCTACAGGTGGTCTATTAAAATATAATGTTCATAAACATAATAACAATACCAGTAAAAGAAGAGTCTGGTTCTGGGATGTATCCTCTCCAACACGAAGCACTGTGGTGTTCCACATTTGCCTCTGACCCAGATTCACTGATTTCCTCTTCTTTGGGCATCCCTTTGGGCATCCTGAATGTGTCTCCACCTTGCCCATTAAGTTTTTCTCTTCTAATATGTGCGGCTGTTCTAGTGTCAGAATTGCTTACCCAGATGTCTCGATCTCTGTGGACAATGGCTTAAAGTTTGGTCTGAATGCCACAGAGACTTCTCACCTGGCCCATATCAATTTTATTTGTACAATCATGTCTTAACTCATTGGTTATTAACCAGGAAAGCACATCAGAAATAGCTAGGGAATTTTAAAAATTCAGTGTCTCTGGCCCCACCTCAGTGATTAATTCACGTGGGGACTGGTTCTCTGTGACGATTTTTAACAAGCTTCACAAGTGATTTTGATGCAATCCCACTTGCTGAAACCCCGTATAGCTATCGTAAGGGTGTGTATAACACAGGAAATACCAAGGGAGGATTTTCCAAAGGTTGGCTGTCTTCTGTGATTGTGGTAAACATGGTTTTAGAAAACTCCCTGGCTATAGTTGTGAAATAATATATGTTGAGCTGTGAGCAGCCTTCTCTACGTCTCAGAAGTCATGCCCCATTTACTAGTCGTTTTGACTCTTTTACTTTTAAATGTTGCTTGACACTCATCAAACTGCAAAGCGTATTGCTATACAATTCACTCAACAAAGAGTCACTGAGCTCTATGTTAAGTTGCCCTATGAAGATGGATACCAAAAAGAGACATGATCTTAACTGTGTATGCTAAATGCCCTATGCACAATGTTGGAATCTTTCCCCCCTCCCTTCTAGATTGCTCAGTTGCTGTAGACATCTGACAGAAGTTGGGAAAAGTATGTTCTGTCTCCTGTAAATCTGAAAACAAAACATAGAGATTGACGCAGTCAGACAAAATTGGGCCTGCACTCAGTGTCATTTAGACTTTTAGCTTAAAAGCCTGGCAACAGAAAGCCCTATGTAACCTGGAGTCATAGGGAAGCAGCAAATATAGTACTTCTTTAAATCAAAGAAATCATCAACCGTAAGTCTATCACTCACAAAGATAAAATCTGCCACTTCCGCCATAGCATAATTTTATCATTTATAATTGTTATTTCATGCTTCTTGACAGAACTCTATTATACTATTTTGATTATTGTTTTTTTCTTACATGTCATGCTTTTGCATTTTCCTATTTTTCATCCATAGGATGATGTAAGTAAAATAACTGATAAGGTATTAAAATTTCATGTTAAAATTTCAACTCTCTGGAATCACTTTTTCCTTGCTGTATCGTCCTCTATGCTGTTGAGAGTTCTGGTAATGAATCATTGCTTTAAAAAAAAGTCCCACAGAAGCCCTCTGAATTTTCCGCTAATGTAGAATCACAAGTAGAGGTAGACGTCTGACTGAAGGGAGGGGAATAGGATTCCAACATCACACATAGGGCATTTAGCATACAGAGTTAAGATCATGTCTCTTTTTGGTACCTATCTTCATAGGGCAACTTAACATAGAGCTCAGCAACGCCTTGTTGAATGAATTGTGTAGCAATACGCTTTGCTGTTTGATGAGTGTCTAGCAACACTTAAAAGTAAAAGAGTCAAAACAACTAGTCAATGGGACATGGCTTCTGAGACATAGGGAAGGCTGCTTTCAATCTGGGTGCTGTGCTTTTTGACCTGAGCAAACTCCGAGTCCCAACTCATTTTTCTCAAATGTATCATATGTCACTGGAAGTTAAACGGCTCATAAGATGTAGGGAGGTTGAGTTTGGGAAAATGTGAATTCCAGAACCCAGAGATGCAGTTTGTCTTGGGAAGAAAGCTGAGCTTCAGAGAGGAAGGAGGAGGAGAGAGAGACCAAAGATCTCCCAGTCTGGCGAAGACTGCTTGTGGCTTTCCCAGTTGTGGTCGGTAGAATGCTGCTGCCATCTTAACAATCTTTACTTCAGCTGGCTTGAGTGGCCTTTTTTGATCTTTTACAGGTAAACTTTCCATGACTAAGATACCCTGGAGAAGTTCATGCCTAGCGGGGAATGTGAACGTGTAAACAGAGACAATTACAACAGTGCATGATTTGTTCTGTGAAGAAGATTATGTTCAAATCCTGTGGGAGACCCCAGGGTGAGTGTGTTTGTATTCACCTTCCTGTGCGTTTCTGAGCTGGGGACCAGCTTCATTCAGATATTTTGCAAATGACACTCATTAAGATGCAGGTTGTTGCAGAAGCCAACTGATAGCATGCCACTGTAGAATTCTAAACAGTCTGTCAACTGAGGCATATGCTGGTCGGTCATTGCTGTTTTGGGAACTCAGCCCAGGCTCCATTTGAGTGATTATATTGCTGCTTTTCAAGGTCCTACGTTTTTCTGGCCCTATTCAGTCTTGCTGCACTGTTTCCCTCTCTTGTCCAAGTTCACTCTTCATTCTGTTGAGCTCATTCTTCACTGTGCTAGATAAAACTCTGCACTTTCTACTCTTCCATCTTTATCACCACCTTTGCCTATTCTTTCTCTACATCCATCAAAATCACCCTCTAAGGCCCAATTCATTCCCTACTCTTTCAAGAAGCCTTCCCTGATTGTTCCACTCCAATCCACAGCTTCCTTCTCTTAGCAGTTCTTGTGTAGAAACCATACTTAATTTTTTTTAATGGGGTGGTGCTATTTCTCTCGACAAGGCTGTGCAGTCCTTGTGGGTGGGGACCATGTGTTAATACTTTTGCTCAGTTAATACTGAGGTATGTGTTCAAGTGCTCGACTGAGCACAGTGATGTGGTGGAACAAGGCAGTCTAATAAGTGAGAGAAGAATCTTTATAGAAACAAATATATTTAAAAATGATAGAAATGGAGAAGGTGTTTGAAAAATTGGGATCAAGATCTTTGGGAGTTTAGAGGAGAAAGACATGACTTCCAGTTGGGAATCTAAAGGGATGCTTCCTTGACTTGATGATTGGGCCTTGAAAGGTGGTTAGGATTTAGGAATATGGAGAATGGGGTGTGGGTAGGAGCCTCACTGTACCTCGCAGTCGGCACATGCCTAGGGCAGGAGTTGGAAAATGTTTTCTGTAAAATGCTTGACAGCAGAAGTTTTGTAGATTACCCAGTGTCTGTGTCAATTACTCAACTCGCCCTTTCATGCAAAAGCAATCATAGACAATGTGTAAATCAATGAGGCTGGCTGTGTTCCAATAAGGTTTTATTTATAGGAACAGGCCATGTCCCAGATTCGGCCTGTGGGCCATAGTTTGTCAACCTCTGGTTGAGGGTGTTACAGGATTGAATATGTAATGGATTACATAATCACAGTTTGCTAATGCTCAAAATTAGTAGGTTAAAGACTAGAAAAATATTATTGAGATTTTGACAAAAGTGATCTCTGAGTCCTAAGACTATACATAGCATTTTTTCTTGTCTACTTTTAATTTTTTTCTTCTGACCATTTTATAAGAACCTTGAATTAATTTCAGAGTGAGAAATAGAAAACAAACTTTATGGAGCCCGACAATTAAGTTTGTGAACTCATCCCAGAAAACATTCTACATGCCTCATTGCTCAATATCACTGTGGTCACCTTCGAAGTACTCCCCTTGGGAAGCTATGCACTGATACCAGTGCCTAGTCCACTGTCAAAGCAATTCTGGAGCTCTTATTCTGGAATGGCCATCAGAGCTGTCATCATATTACCCTCAATGTCCTGAATGTCGTCAAATGTCTTTCTTTCAATATTTCCTTTATCTCTGAGTAAACAAAAAAGTCATCGGAGGCCAGATTAGGTGAGTAGGGAGGGCGATTCAACACAGTTATTTGTACAGTGCTGCCAACATAAACACATGTGGCAAGTTCACAAACTTAATGGTCAAACCTCAACAAGTAACGATGACATCTCTGATGACCATTCCAGAAAAAGAGTTCCAGAATTTCTAGGCACTGGCGTTGGTGACGTCAAAGGTAATCATGGTGATATTCAGCAATGAGGTATGTAGCACTTTTTCTAGGGTGGTTTGCGAACCAAATTGTCGGACCGCATATTTACAGAATTGAGGTATGGACAGCAGGCAGGATGCATAACCCAGAGCTTGGCACACAGATATCCAGGGCATACCAGAGTTTTGCCAATGGGCAAAACTTTTCCACAAGTGTTGCTATGGGTATGAAGGGAGTTACTATCCTTGGAATGCCAGCTTAGCTGAGACGGACAAGTTTGCTTCAAAACTGAATTGTTTCTTCTGTTACCTCTGTCATCAGCTCCACAGAACCATTATGTTGTTTGAGAAACATTAGAGCAAAAAGGCTGGCTAGATGAAAACTAAATTGATTTTCTGCTTCCACCCTTAACCCTCTTTTATTGTGGTCTCTAAAGGGAGCTCAGGGTTTTTAAAAGTACTCTATGTGACATGCTGCCAAGTCAGATAGAAGATGGAATAATTGGAGACTTAGCCTTCACCCCAAATCACAGCAATGTCAATGAAATATAGTGAAAACAACAACAGTTTGATTATAAGTGAACTGAGGAAAGAGACATCAGGCTTTAAATTCTAAGGTGGCAATATTGCTAATGATAAGGGCTATGACCTTCTTGAGTACCTTTTCTGTGCTTTTACTTTGCATACTTGACCTTTAAAACAAGACTGGAAGTTAGACACAGCGATCCATATTTTATAGGTGGGAAAAGGGAAGCTCAGAGATTGAAGCAGTTTGTTTGAAGTTATAGAGCGAGTCTACGTATGGTAAAGTCAGAATTTGAACACAGATCTGCCTGATTTCAAAGGCTGCCCTTCCTGCTTTGCCGCTCTGCTTCCTGTTAGACCTGCCCCTGTATCACCACAAAGAGGCATGTGCCCACAACAGGAAGCCTGAAGTGGCCTTGACATGCTAGGACAGTATTGCTAACTGTCTGCCTTGGAAAAAGGGTATGGCAAGTGAAATGGCTCAGACAGTGCAATTTAACACTAAGTGTGAAAAGGCACATAGGGTTGGGGCCAGGATCCAAAGATGTTTTAAAAATAGGTGATGATTTTTTTCAAATGTATATGTCAACATAGTTTTTAATTGACAAATAGAAATTGTATATCCTTATCATGTACAAAATGTTGTTTTGAAATATGTATACATTGTGGAATGGCTAATTCAAACTAATTAACATATGTATTAACTCACCTACTTGTTATATGTTTATGGTGAGGACCCTTAAAATCTAATCTCTTGGCAATTGTCAAGCATGCAATACATTGCTGTTAGTTATATTCATCATGTTGTACAAAAGATGTCTTGAGCTAATTCCTCTTGTCTAACTGAAGTTATGTATTATTTGACCAACATTGCCTCAATTTCCCTATCCCTAACCCCTAGTGACCACCATTATACTCCCTACTTCTGTGAGATAAGCTATTTCAGATTCCATGTATAAGTGAGATCAAGCTCTGTTTGTTTTTCTGTGCCTGGCTTACTTCACTTGGCATAATATCCTTCAAGTTTATCCATCTTGTCACAAAGGATAGAATTTCCTTTTTTAAAAAATGGCTGAATAATATTTCACATATATGTACGCATACGCATAGTATCACATTTTCTTTACTTATTTATCCACTGATGGACCTTTGATGCCAGGAGCCGCAATCATTAGTAAAAGTAAGGTAAAAGGGACCTGAAAACAGGAAAAACGCCAGCTGTGAGAAAGGATCCAGCCAAATGCGGCCATGATGGAGGCAAAGCCCCATGGATCCTGTTTGACAGACCTTCCCTAACTTTGAAAGATTGCGTGCACAAGCTTGAGAATGTTCCCTTCTTTAATTGAGATAATAGATGCATAGATGGATGATGGCATTTGACAGCGAAAATTATACTTAAGCATAGTGAAGGTAAGATTGCAGCAAAAAGGTGCCCCTTAGGGTATGTAAGGATGTTTTTCAAGTAACAGCAGGAGGTCAAGAAAAACAAGTCGACCACTTCCTCATAAACAACAGACTCCAGCTGAGAGCTGGTGGAAAACAACCGTCTGAGATAAAAAATAGGTTAGGATATTATAGGGTTCAATAAGTAGTTTGATAAAGATAGAAGTTAGAATATTAATAATAAGATAGTAAGATAAGATAAAATAGTAAAAGTATTAGTGATAGTTAAGGAAATATAGGGATATAAGGATAGAAATAAGATTAGTAGAAATAAGTATATAGTAGTGAGTAAGCTAAATAAGACATAGAGATAAGGTTTAGCTTTATAAGATAAGGATATTATGGGCCCATAATAATAGTAGTAATAATAATAAGAGTAATAATAGTAAATAGCCATAGTAATAGCTATAAGAAAGTTAGGAAGAAAAACAGGAGATTCACAAATGTTTAGCTTAAGAAAAACACCATCTGTGGATGAGATTGTAACTGCTGTCTAGTTCCTGCCGATTGATTGAAAAACATGAATGGCAGGAGGGAAAAGCAGTAGCTCCTGTCCATTGATTAAAAAACAGGAATGGCAGAAAGGAAAAGCAGTAACTGCTCTCCATTGATTTAAAAACATGAATGGCTCGGAGTCGGCAGGAAGGAAACTGGATAGTAATTGTTAAAGGTCAACTTTATTGTGAATGAAAAAAGAATGTACGTGGGCATTTGGGCGGCAACATGGGATAAATTTGTGGGTGCAGAAAACTATATAAGCTTGTGAAAAATAAATAAAAATTGGCAGAGCCTTGAGCTCTCCCCAGGAAGAGGATTCCTGTCGTTTCCTCTTTTCTTTTTCGCCGCTTCCCGATTCCACCCGCTTCATCCCTGACTCTCTCCCGGAGCTGGACTCCGGCACTTTAGGTTGATTTTAAATCTTGGTTATTGTGAACAATGCTTCACTGAACACAGAGTGCCTAAATCTTTTCAACATATTGATTTCATTTCCTTTGAATATGTACCCAATCATGAGATTGCTGAACTATGTGGTGGTTCTAGTTTTAACTTTTGAAGAACTTCTATACTGTATTTCATAATGGCTTTACTAATTTACTGATGTACTAGTGTTGAAAAGACCAACACCAGGCAAAGGTTCTCTTTTCTCTGCATCCTCACCAATACTTGTTCTCTTTATCTTGTAATAATCATTCTGATAGATGTGAAATGATGTCTTATTGTGATTTAAATTTGCATTTCTCTCGATAATTAGTGATTTGGGATTGTTTAAAAATAATTCTGTTGGCCATTTGTATGTCTTCTTTAAAATGTCTATTGAGATCTGTTTTCTGTTTTTTTTTTTTTTTTGAGTTGGAGTCTCACTCTGTCGCCCAGACTGGAGTGCAGTGGCCGCTGCCGGCCACCGCAGCCTCGACCTGCTGGGCTCCGGCGATCCTTCCGCCTCAGCCTTCCAAGTAGCTGGAACTACGGGCACGTGCTACCACACCCAACTGATTTTTGATTTATTGTAGAGATGAGGGCTCGCCTGCCCAGGTGGGTCTCGAACCCACGGGCTCAGGCAATCCACTCACCTCAGCCTCCCAAGGCGCAGGATTACAGACTGAGCCACCAAGCCCAGCTGATGTTTTCCAGTTTTTAATTGGATTATTTGTTTTCTCACTACTGAGTTGTTTGAGTCCCTTATATATTTTGGGTATAAACCCATCATCAGATGTGTGGTTTGCAAATATTTATTTGCTTCATTCCATGGGTTTCTTTACTCTGTTGATTGTTTCCTTGACTGTGCATAATTTTTTTAGTTTGATGTAATCTTATTTGTATATTTTTGCTGTTGTTGCCTGTGCCTTTGGGATCTATCCAAAAAATCACTTGCCAAATCAATGTCATAAGGCAGTTTTCTTATGTTTCCTTCTGGTAATATTATATTTTCAATCTTACACCTAAGTCTTTCATTCATTCTGATTTGTATATGGTGAGAGAGAGGAGTCGAGATTTGTATTTCTCCACATCTCAAGATGTGTTTGCCATTTTGGGGTCTTTTTTGGCTCCATATGCATTTTAGAACTTTTTTATTTTTGTGAAAAGTGACTTTGGAATTTTGCTTGGAATTGCATTGAATCTATGGATTGTTTTGATTAGTTTGGACATTTTGACTATATTGATTCCTCCATTCCATGAACATGGGATAGCTTTTAATTTATTTTCCCTTCAATTTTTTTCATCAATGTTTTATAGTCTTTAGTGTACAGTTCTTTTATCTTCTTTGGTAAATTTATTTCTAAGTACTTTTTTGTAGTTATTGTAAATGGGATTGTTTTCTTGATTTCTTTTTTCAATAGTTTATTGTTAGTACATAGAAACTCTATTGATTTTTTAATAATATACAAAAATTTTATATATTGCAACTTTACTGAATTTAATTATTGGATCCTAATAGTTTTTTTGGTGGAGTCTTTAAGGTAATCTTTAAATAAAATTATGTCATCTACACACAGAGACACTTTCACTTCTTCCTTTCCAACTTGGAAGCCTCTTATTTTTTTCTGTTGTCTAATTGCTCTGGATAGGACTTCAGTATTATGTACTGTATAGATGTGGTGAAAGTAGGCACTTTTGTCCAGTTCCTGATCTTAGAGAAAAAGTCTTCAATATTTTACTGTTAAGTATAAGATTAGCTGTGGTTTCATCATACATAGCATTTATTGTGTTGTAGAACATATATCCTTAATTTGTTGAGAATTTTTATCATGAAAGGATGTTGAATTTTTGGCAGATTTTTTTTTCTATATTTACTGTAATTATTGAGATGATCATATGGCTTTTGTTCTTCATTCTGTTAATGTGGTATATTACATTTATAGATTGGCCTATGTTAATCCATCCTTTTATCTCTGGGATTACTCCCACTTGGTCATGGTGAATAATTCTCTTAATGTGCTGTTGAATTTAGTTTGTTGGTATTTTGTTGAGAATTTTTAAATCTATGTTTATCAGAAATATTGGCATGTAATTTTCTTCTCTTGTGGTGTCTTTGTCTGACTTTGTTATTAGGGTAGTATCAGGGTAGTATTGACCTTATAAAATGAGTTTGGAAATACTTCCTTTTCTTCATTTTTTCCCCCAAAGACACTGATTGGGTTTAATTAAATCTAGATTGTTGGCAAGCTTCTCGATTTTTTTCTTTTGAACAAATGGCACTACCACTTTTTTTTTTTTGAGTTGGAGTCTCACTCTGTCACCCTAGCTGGAGTGCAGTGGCACACTCACAGCCACCCCAGCGTTGACCTGCTGGACTTGGCCATCCTTCTGCCTCAACCTTCCAAGGAGCCAGAACTATGGCATGCTCTACCACACCCAACTAATTTTTGATTTATTGTAGAGACGAAGTCTCGCCAAGTTCTCTGGCTCACTTCAGCCTCCCAAAGTGCTGGGATTACAGGCTGAGCCACTGGCCTGGTACTACCACTTTTTAGAGACACTAGGGACATTAGAATTATGGTTCTGTAAAAAATGAAGATGGCTAAAGAAAATTTTACAAGTTGAAAAAGCTTGTGGTGGACTTTGGAATTAGATTGTATCATTTCAAATGCAAACTTTTACAGTTAATATGTGCATTAGTTAGAGTTCTCCAGAGAAACAGAACTAATAGGATGCATATGTATATGAGAGAGAGAGAGAGAGAGAGAGAGAGAGAGAGAGGGAGAGAGAGAGAGAGGAATTTGTTCATGTGATTGTGGGATGGGAACTGGCAAGTCTGAATTCTGCAGAGAAGACCAGAAGGTCGTAGACTCATGAAAGAATTGGTATTTCAGCTCAAGTTTGACGGCAGTTTGTAGTCAGAATTGCTTCTTCTTAGGGAAATCACAGCCTTTTCTCTCTTAAAGCCTTCAACTGATTGAGTGAGGTCCACTTGTACAATGAAAGGTAGTCACTTTACTTATAGTCTACTGATTTAAATGCTAAAATTATCTAAAAAATACCTTTGCAGCAACCTCGAGACTGGTATTTGACTAAACATCTGGGCACTATAGCCTAGCTAAGATGACACACACCATTAACCATCCTCCTATGTAAATGTCCCTATGTCATTTAGCTACCCAAACCTTGTTCCTCATCTGTTAAACAGAAAAAAATAATAGCATTTGTGATATAAGATTGCTGTGAGTCTTAAACAAGCAGATACATATATTTTTCAGAGTGCTGACATGTGGTAAGCACTCAACAGACTTGAGCTAATATTACTGTAGTGAGATTACAAGCATCTTTTAAATTTGTCTACTTCATATCATCTAAGAAACATGAAGCATTTTATGCACTGCCTTCCAAATGCCCTCTACCTATTGTAAGAGAACATTGAAAATTACCATTTATTAAATCAGGAAGAAACAGAGCCCAGAGAGGTCAAGGGTGGTGTGATTGGCTCTAGGTCAAACCACAAGTCAAGCAGAAATAGCTCAGGGTTTTCAGTCACTGTAAGGTACTTCCCATTAGACTGTCATCATTCATCGTGTTCCATTTACTTACAGATGAAGCCGTTTCCCCAGGGTATTTTCCAAGAAATTCACATGTAAATCCTGGTAGTGGAGTGAAGCTCTTTTCACCAAGAGCTGAAATGTCAAACTAGTGGGAATGTTCAGAAGGTCAAACATTCTCAAAGTTGAGAGCAATTTTGGTTTCTGCGCTATAATTTAGAGGATACAAGCGAACTGACTTGTCTTGATGGGAAAGAACATTGTGGTGGTTGAATATGGTCTCTGGAGCCAGAAGTCCTTAGGTTCAAATCCTGGCTGTGTGACTTCTTAGTCACACCATCTTGGGCAAGTTAGTCACACCTATGTGCCTCAGTTTCCTCAATTATAAAAAGGAGATAGTATTATAGTACCTATGTTATGGGCACTATGATGATGCCAAAGCAGTGGGTAGAATGTATTAAGTATTAAATGGAGTTTAGGTATCATCATCATCATCATTGCCACTAACACCACCACTATTCAGGTATTGTATTTCATGTATAATGCCTTTCAGGTGTGGTTTTTACCCTCCCAGAGTTTACAATTTAAAACAGGGTTAGCATTAGCAAAATTCTCTGGTTTGGAAACAGAGAAAAATAGAACCCAATCCAATTCAAAACTAGTTTAAGTCAAAGGAGGCATTCTTAGGGTTGCCCGTCATCAGAGACCTAGATGCATTGGAGATTCTCTCTTTTCTTCCTTAATCTCCTTTTTTCTCTGTGTACCAGCTTTATTTTCTTCACCTGGCCTATCCTTGGAGTGGAGGGCATATTTCCTGCAAGCTTTGCTCTCATATGTGTATAGTTTTATGACCAGGTTGGAAAAGGCACTCTCATAATAGCTTCACTCAGAAAAATTCCAGGGAAGCTCACTCTGACTGGCCAGGTCCCACGCCTACCCACTGCACCAGGGCAATGGCTGACCCATGCTGGGATGTATGCCAATTTCTGTAGAAGAGAACAGGATCTATTTCCACTAAGGAGTTACAGTATACAAGTTACCAAACGGAAAAGGGCCTTAGAATTCAGACCTCCCCAGCACCGTCTCAAACTCAAACTTGGCCAGGCTCGGTGGCTCAGCCTGTCATCCCTGCACTTTGGGAGGTTGAGGTGAGTGGATTGCCTGAGCCCATGGGTTCGAGACCCACCCAGGCAACTTGGTGAGACCTCATCTCTACAATAAATCCAAAAATTAGCCGGGCTTGGTAGCATGTACCTGTAGTTCCAGCTACTTGGAAGGCTGAGGCAAAAGGATCGCCAGAGCCCAGCAGGTCGAGGCTGCGGTGACGGAGTGAGACTCCAACTCAAAAACAAAAAACCAAAAAAACCCTTAAAATTGATAGAATTGTTCAATGTGGTCAGATGTCTACATTGCACAGTGACTTAGTTCTTATCCCATTTTCTGCTCCACCCTACTCACACGTCCGTTACATCCATGTAAGGATGTGTGGTCATTCTCTAGGAGAAGGTAGTTGAAGAGTCGACAGTTTTTTGAGGCAGGGCTGTACATGTGTAATTTCAAAAGACCCCCTCAGGTTCCTAATTCACACCTTGGCTGGGAGCTGAGGAGAGGGTTCAGGTGAAGGCCGGGTACCTCCTCACTCACTATTCCCATAATGAGAACCACTAAGATAGATTATTCTATTGTGATGACTCTAATGCAAACCAGCTGGGAGAAGAAAAATGAGGTCTAATGAAAAGTGTGAATTATTAACTGCATTCTAAGAAATGCTATTTTGCTGCTTAAAAGCATAATTAGAAAGTTAATATCAAGAATCATATTTCCAGGTAGGCTTTATTAAGAATCAGCACTAACCACCTTTGCAAAGATTATAGAAGTAGTTTGTAAAGAATTTTGTTAAGTGATTAAAGCACTTATTTTCTTTAGTAGGTTAAACATTCCCCGTGAAGTCTTATTTAAACTCAAAATTTGCCTAGCAAAAGAATTTTAAAGAAACTGATGCTGACTGAAGCTTAAGACCAAGCAGGCTGGAAAGAAATTGAGACTTTTCTGTTTGCTTGTTTTTTTGAGTCAGAGTCTTACTCTGTCACCCCAGCTGGAGTGAGGGGCACGCTCATGGCCACCACAGCCTTGACTTGCTGGGCTCAAGTGATCTTTCTGCCTCAGCCTCCCAAGTAGCTGGAACTACTGGTGTGCACCACCATGACCAGTTAATTTTTTGATTTATTGTAGAGATGCTGGCTCGCCAAACTACCTTGATCTAGAAACTCTGGGCTCAGGCAATTTTCTTGCCTCTGCCTCCCAAAGTGCTGAGATTATAGGCATGAGGCACCGCACCCAGCCAACTTGAGACTTTATCTAGCCTAGTTAGAAGTGAGCAAAGAAAGAAGCCAGAGACCTCATGATTCAGTATCTAAAATTGCACGGAATTCACATGTTTTTCCTATGGCACTCTAACCTTATTTGAACTCAGTGATCCCAGGTCCAAAATCTTCTACCACTACTGTGGAAAACTAAAGATTTACCCTCTGGGGAGGATGGTTCAAAGCCTCTGGAGATTTTATAATGCAGCAGATACCACCATTCAAATGAGACAAAAAGAGAAGAAGACCTCTTTTTTACTGAATTTGTATTCTGGTAAAGGTATGTTGCTAGTCCTTGAAGCAATGTTAAAAGAGAAGGACTGTGTCTGTTTGACAGATAGGACACTGAGGCTCTGGGGACCGAAAGAGAAAATCTTTTCTTTTCTTTTTATCCTCCCCCACCCAAGTCCCACATGGGATAGAAGTAGGATTTAGCTCCAGATATTTTGTCTCCACACTCATGATTCTTTCAACATATTAGAACTGGTGACTTAGGAAACACCTGAAGATTTAAAGACCTTGGAAATAATAGGAAAAATCTGAAAGGTTAGGTATATTGTCTGATAGAGTTGCTATTTTTTTATTTTGTCAGATAAGGACGAATGAATATGTTTCAACCCTTCATTATACCGCCAGAAGCTTTTAAAATTCAGTCCCACTTGTCATACTCATCAAGAGACAGTGAAATAGGATTTAGCTCATTTTACTGTTAAGTACACAGCTGGCTCAAATTGAGAGTATTTGTCAACGGGTCACTGTGACTTGAAAGTAGGGATAGAAGACACTTTGAGAGAAGTTCTGTTGTGGTACTTAAAAATTTCATTAATGCCTTGGATAGTGGAATGAGTGTGCTTATTAAATATCCCATTGACAGCAAGTTGGATATGTTGGCTAATGCCTTGGAAACAGGATTGAAATTGAAAATGCCCTTAACAATTGGAAGAAGTGGGAAGATAGAAAAAAGGGTGAAATTCAATAGCTAGAAAAATTGATGGTGGAAAGAAACATCAATATGCTCTACTGTTTCATTAAATCTATCAAATGGAAGAATATCAAGGCTGCTGGCCCACGATGGTATTGCCAATAATGATGATGATGATTATTAAAAGTCACACCCCTAGTTTTCTAGGAGACAGCAGTAGAAATCAATGGAGGGATAATTGATTTTCATGCCAGTGTTGAAAGACTAGGTGATCTGACAACACTTGACTGAGTCATGTTTAAGCAAGTCCTTTCAGCTATGACATTAAAGATAAATTCTCTATTCCTCTTCTTCTCTAGAGGGAGCTGTTTTTCTAAAAGCCTAGTGGTAGGGAAATTCATTTAAAGATTGGACGTTATGGAAAACATGTTTAGACATCCACGAATAAGCTTTTTTTAACTGTTGTTAGGTGACATATAATGTTAGTTTGTGATAATTAAACAACAAATGACAATTCATACAGCACAAAGATAAGTCATGATGTGCACTGCAACAGGTATGACAAGCTGAGGAATAATTTCCATTAATGACACTCTTTTCCTTATACCCTCTATGTGTTTCCATCCAATGAGGTGCATGGTGGTTTCTCTCCCTCCCTCCCTCCCTCTCTTTCTCTCTCTCCCCGATCCTTTCATTCTTTGGCCTAAAAACTCCAGGCAAGTTCCTGAACTGCAGGTATAATCCTCCCTTCCCTCCCCATTTATAAAACAGATTTACTTGCTTGGATACCTACATATTTCAGAATTCTGGATGGGAAAGATGAAGGTTCATTCCTATATAAAATTAGAGTGACGTATTAATGTAGCATGAAATGGGATCATCTTGTTCATCTCTTGCCTTTTGAACTCTTGAATGTATTTTGCTATTTTTCATTTGAAGGAGTACGTGTTTTTCACTGTAACTCATTTTGGGGGGCATTTCAAGTCTGAAGACTAATGGGCACTTATAGCTGCCTGTCTGCGTGTGTTCTAAACGCAGATGCCTTTGGGAAATTGCTTGTGGAAAGAGAGGTCATCGTACTTAAAGGTTTTAAAATAGCACAGTATGACAAGTTGAATGGAAACTTTAACCTCCTCAAAGTGCCGAAGTTTCCTGTAAGGCATGAACTGGAGTCTTTTGACGACTGCCTGGTTGTTTGATGTCCAAAGGTACGTCCCCCTCAGTTTCAGAAGGACATAAAAGCTGTGTTTGTGTTTGGGAGCAGAGAGGGATCTAAGAGAAGAGTGGACTAGAACTTTCTGTGTTTAAAGCACAAGTGGTCTAGTGATAAGAGCAGAGCTGTAAGCATAGAAAATGTGCTAGCTTAGAACACCATGTGCCCTTCACCTAGATTCACCAATTTTTATCAGTTTATATGTTTCCTTTCATCTTCCTTTCCTCTCTCCCTTCCTCTTTCATTCTGTCTCTGCCTGCCTGTCTCTCTCAGTCTCTCCACACACAACACCCACATAAACTACACACTTAATTATTTGTCTGTGTGCTGAGCAGTTTGAGAGTAAGTTGCAGACATCTTGACACTTTGCCCATCAATTCTTCAGTAGCATTATCTTAAGGACCAAGACATTCTCCTACATAACCATAATACAGTGATCACATTCAGAAAATTCCCCAGTGATAGAAGACTATAATATACAATCTGTATTCAAATTTCTCCTGTTGTTTCGGTATTGTCTTTCATATTGTTCTTCTGACCCAGGATCAAGTCAAGGCTCCTGCGTGGTATTTACTCCCCATGCCTCTTTAATTTCCTTCAATCATGAACAGCTTTCTAGTATTTTATTACCTTTCATGATTATGAGTATTTTGAAGAATAATGTCTGGTTGTCAGTAAAAATGTCTTTTGATTTGAGTGTGTCTAATTGCTTCCTTATGAGTTAATTGTGATTAAATAGTTTTGGCTAGAGTACTCCATGGGTGACATTTTCTTCTCTGTGTCTGACATCAGAAGACTCACAAGGTTCTTTTGCCTTGATGATTCAAGTTTTGACACTTAGTAAGATGTTGTCTGTCAAATTTCTAGGTTGCAACTATACTTTTCTTTTTCAGGAGCTCAGACTGAAGTCTGTGATACCTGATTTTGCATCTTCACTCTATCACTCCCTAGTTATATAGAATTTGTTAAATTATTCTATAATTCTTCTTTCAGTGTTTTATCTGTAAAATGGAGTTAATTTCAGTTTTTAAAAAAATCTGTAAAATGGAGTTAATCACACCCCTTTGTAGGACCATCTTAAAGATTAGGCATTATGACACAGATATGTACCCCCAAAATGGCAGTTTTTGTCACCTTGTTGGGAGAGCAGTGTGATATTAGATTCGTATAGATCTGAGTTCAAATTCTTGCTCTCCTCTCAACATGCAAACTAGTTGTTTTTTTTAATTTTTTTTTTTTTTTGGTTAACAACTATTGATGTTGATTTCAATTAAAAATTTAAAAAATGCTTTAGATTTCTTTTTTCCATTGTGGTAAAATATATGAAGCATAAAGTTTATCATTTTAATCATTTGTAATGTACAAGGTCCAACAATTAGGTTCATGAACCATGCTAGAAAAAGCGCTACATATCTCATTGCTGAATATCACCACTGTCACCTTCGAAGTACTCCCCTTGGGAAGCTACTTTGGAACTCTTTTTCTGGAATGACCATCAGAGCTGTCATAGTTATTTGTTGAGGTCTACAATTAAGTTTGCGAGCTTGCCACTGTGCGCTGACGTTGGCAACACTGAACAGATAACTAAATTGGAACACCTTTCTTACTCATCAAATTTGACCTCCAATGATTTTTTTATTTACCCAAAGATAAAGGAAATATTCAAGGGAAGACATTTGATGACATTCAGGACATCAAGGGTGATATGGCAACAGCTCTGATGGCCATTCCAGAAAAAGAGTTCCCAAATTGCTTTGACAGGTAGGCTAGGAGCTGGCACCAATGCATGGCTTCCCAAGGGGAGTACTTTGAAGGTGACTGTAGTGATATTCAGCAATGAGGTATGTCAATGTGTGGTGGTATCTTGCTGAGTGGTGTTTATTATTGTTGTTGTGTGTTTTTGTGTACCATTGAGAGAATGTCAGAGCTCGAATTAGAGCAATGAACAAACATTAAATTTCTTGTTCAACTTGGCAAGAGAGGAAGTGAAATCAGGGACATGTTAGTCCAAGTTTATGGAGATAATACCATGAAGAAAACGGCAGTGTACAAACGGATTTTCCTGAGGGGAGAAAAAGTGTCTCTGTTGAAGAGAGGTCAGGGCGGCCAGTAATGAGCAGAACTGATAAAAACTTTGCAAATATTTGTCAGATTGTGGGTCAAAATCGTTGCTGACTGCGATAGAGAAACAGGAAAATTTTAACCGAAGATCTTGGCATGAGAAAGGTATATGCAAAAATGGTCCCGAAGAAGCTCACTGAGGACCAAAAGCAAAGGATAACTGAAGTTTGCCAAGACCTTTTGAAGAGGCAAGGCAATGTTTTGGGCCATATTATCCCTGATGAAGAAACATGGGTCTACCAATATGACCCTGAAACAAAGCACCAAAATACACAATGGAAGTCAACCAATTCTCCACTCTCAAAAGAGTGCCATCAGTCCCAATCAAGAGGAGTCCTAATGATGTTGCTAACTTTTTTATTAGAGGGATTGTTCATTACGAATTTGTACCAACTGGACAAACAGTTAACCAAGTTTACTATTTGGAAGTGCTGAAAAGGCTGTGTGGAAAAGTTATACAAAATGATAATGCATTGGCTCACACAGCACTGTCTATGATGGAGTTTTTAGCCAGTAAACAAATAACTGTATTGAAACACCCTCCTTACCCACCTAATCTGGCTCCCAGTGACTTTTTTTAAAATCTAAAGATTAAGGAAACATTGAAAGGAAGACATTTGATGACATTCAGGACATCAAGGGTAATACCACGGCAGCTCTGATGGCCATTCCAGAAAAAAAGTGTTCCAAAATTGCTTTGACAAGTGGACTAGGTGCATTGGTGCATAGCTTCCTAAGAGGAATACTTCGAAGGTGACCATAGTAATATTCAACAATGAGGTAGGTAGCACTTTTTCCAGGATGAGTTCATGAACTTAACCATCAGACCGAGTAGCTTTAAATTTGAGTTTGCATTGGTTACACATTTTAAGATATGAATGGCATTAATAACCTTTATAACTGTATTTGACTAGATTTTTTTTTAAAGTTATAACTAGCCTTTGCATATAGGTCTTCTTTTTCCATTGCATTATAATTTTAAAACATCATGGCTGGGATATTTGGAGACTGTGTCTGATGGTGAGGAGACCACGATATTGTGAGAGCAAATGTAGCAGATGTGTGGAAAGGACCTAGGGTAAACCTTTGGAAGAGAAGTAGCCATTGTGACCTCCACTAGAGAAAGCATTATTTAAAGATGGCCCCCAAATACTAGCTCATATTTACACGGTGTGGCTTCAGGCTTTTCTGCAGTTGAAGTAAGGCCAACCACACATGGCCCTCTTACTCTCCAATACGCCTGCCACCACGTTGTTTATTTCCATTGTTGAATCTCAGTGTATCGTTTATTTCTATTTTAATGATTTATTATTTAGATTCACCCAGACCAACTCTCTTTTTTATTTTTTTACCTTGCATTCTTTCTTTGTAAAATGTCCGCAGAATACTGAGTTTGTCATCTTTCAGGATCAGATACAGGGCTGGATTAGTGTATATATAGTACCAGTGAATAGTAAGGTATATTGTTATTTCTATAATCCATTCATAAAGTATATAATTGTTGCACACGTGTTATCTACTGGGCTTGTTTCTGGATGCAAGAGATAGAGCCGTGGGCAGAGACAAGTTCCTTGACTTCCGGGAAGTTAGAGTTTGTTATTCATTTAACAATGATTAAGCCACTTAGTACCAGGTTTCAGTTCACTAACTGGAATTTCAAAATAGGTTCAGAGACTTGGAAAGGGGTTTAACACACAAAGTTTTGCCAGAGATTGCTTTCTTCATCAAGACAAGAAGAGAATTTTACAACCAAACCTAATCCAGAATTGGCCATATTGGCAAAACTACAGAAATTTTCCTCAAATTATTTTTTGTTTTGTTATCTTTGCTCTTTCTCATTCAACACAAGTGCCTCTGAACTGCTCTCCTCCTGCTGTGTCTGAAATGTAGAGAGATAGCCAGTCTAATTCTATCTATAAAGCCATTTCCCTGCATTCCCCTCAGACTTTATGCAGCAATATAAATCCCAGATAGTGTGTCCAGGTTAGCAGAGTTACTTAAAAGAGCGAACAGTCAGTATGGCACATTTATTAACATCATATATAACGGTGTTGTAAATGTACAGTAACTTTCTATTTAGTCAAAAGGTGGGGAAAAGTGCTGCTAAGGTTTATGGGGCTGACTCTGGACCGACGAGGTGAGTTACATACCCAAATAGTCCTTGTGTATCCTAAGCTGAAAGCTAATATACCGTCTTAAACTGTACACTGTCTCTCCATTAGAAGACACTGATCTATTATTTTCTGTCTTTGGAATGGCATGCTCATGACTCTACTGACGAAACAAAATAAGTCCAAAACAAACCAGAGAAACCTGAGCAGTTTCCTGACTGCTCTCAACGAATGCTTTTCAAATGCCCACTTGTGACATGAGACAGGTCATGTAGAGAAGATGCTTTTTAGGCTGAGCGCGAGCTGGTGGGATGTTAGCATCAAGGAAGTAGTAGATCACACATCGTCATCTCCATTCTAAGACAGTAAGAGCCCTTGGCTTGCTAGCTTAGTTAACTGAAGTTGTAGGTTTCTTTATTTTTAAAAAAATTGTCATTTTTTAATATATAATATTTTATTTTAAAGATGTGGGGTACAATTCGGGGTTAGGTATACCAATGTTCTTTATGCATCTGCCCTTGTTGAGGAGGTGTGCCCCTCTACCTCTGGCAGTTTCTCACTACTACTGCCAATCCTTTTCTTATAGTATTATGATAATCGTTTCAGGTCCGCTTATGAGTGAGAACATGTGATACTCGGTTCTTTGTTTCTGTCATAGATCACTCAGTATTATGGCCTCTAAGTCCATCCAAGTTGCTGTGAAATTCATAATTTTGTCCTTCTTTATGGCTGCATAATACTGTGTATATGTACCACGTTTTTTTATCCAGTCCTCTTTTGCTGGGCAGCATGGTTGGTTCCATGTTTTTGCTGCTGTGAACAATGCTGCAATAAACATGCGTGTGCAGGTATATTTTTTGTAGAGTGATTTGAGTTCCTCCAGGTATATTCCCAGTGGGGGGATTGTTGGGTTGTATGGGAGGTTGTAGGTTTCAACGAGGCAGTTAAAACACCACGGCAGAGTGGTGTATGGCAATTAGCCGTTTGCATATCTGTCTCCCTCCCTGAACTGTGACTACCTTGAGGGTACACACTGTGTCTTAGTCATCTTGTGCCCTCAATGACGCTAAGATATTTCTGTGTTTTTAAAAAAATCTTTGTATGTAACTTATTCTAGATATGCTTTTTTGTTTTCTCTCTCTACCCTCCCACCCTGTGATGGCAGCTACGATGTCTGTTTAATGTACTGCAGAATCTTAATTCCACAGTGACATATTTCGCTTTAGTTAGGGAAACAGAAATATGTGTTGACTCAAATTAAATTTATTTAATCTAAAATGTATTTAATTTAATGTTTTGCTTCAGGGCAATGGCTGTGTATATCCAGGGAGTTTTACCAGGAGAACTTTTACAAAGAGAAGGGCCAGAGTCCTTTTCTTTGAAGGCACCAAGAAAGGGGGGTGAAACATTTTGAGTACTGACATGACACTCCAAAATGCTCATTGGGGCATTTTGGATTTCAAGTATTTGGACTGGAAATGTTCAGTGGGAAAGGATTATGCAAATATTACAAAACCTGAAAAAAATCACAAATCGGAAACACTTCTGGTCCCAATCATCTTGGATGAGAGATACTCAACCTGTAGTAATAAAAGCATCCCTAACAAAGTGACTTCTAAATGCTCTTAGGAGATGACATTAGTAGAGGACACTCATGACTCTTCTGACCTTCAGACTCTCAGACACACATATCTATTATTAAGTTCTACCCTTTCTCTGCTGTTATAGGTTTTCAATAACCTATTTCCAACACTGCATTCAGCTGCACCAGTAAGAACCATGCCATAAGATTTTCTTGTACAAAGCAGCAAAACATACAATATTCAAAAATTGGGAGGACGTATATCAAAGATGACTTTTTTGCACTGTGAAAATATTTAAAAAAAAATTTCCTTTAAATAATTTCCATAGCATATTGACAACATTGCTTGACTGATTGCTTTATTTATTTATTTATTTTTGAGTCAGGGTCTCATTCTATGCCTAGGCTGGAATGCAGTTGCATGATCATGGCTCACTGAAGCCTCGACCTCCTGGCTCAGGTGATCTTCTGCCTCAGCTTTCTGAGTAGCTGGGACTACAGGTGTGCACCACTATGTCTGGCTTTTTAAAAATTTATTTTTATTTATTTATTTTTATTTATTTTTATTTTTTTGAGTTGGAGTCTCACTCTGTCTCTCAAACTGGAGTGCAGTGGCCGCTCCTGGCCACCGCAGCCTCGACCTGCTGGGCTCCGGCGATCCTTCCGCCTCAGCTTTCCAAGTTGCTGCAAAGTCTATATGTTTGTCCTTCTTTATGGCTGCATAATATTCCATTGTGTATATGTACCACTTTTTTTTAAATTTATCCAGTCCAGCTTTGATGGGCAACATGGTCGGTTCCATGTTTTTGCTGTTGT